>JAGFPH010009175.1:9338-45360 GCA_018207615.1 Philaenus spumarius
CTGCTTCTTTTAACCTTTATTATAACTGCTGTTATAAAATATACAAAACAATTTGATTTGAATATTTAACATTGTTTACCATCTTAGCTTTGGGGTTATTATTAATCCAACGCCTTTATTATAAAGAAAACATAACATGATTATGTGTATAGAATGTTCTTACGTGGTTGGCATGCGCAGCACGTAGGGGTTTCCCCTAGTAATGTATATAAATATAGAATTTTAACAAATAGGCCTATAATATCTCAATTATTGACAAATTTATAATATTTAAAATATTTTAACTATTTGATAGTTCAATAGGAAATAAAAATCTGTTAAAATTTTTTTTTTTTTGTAAATAACATATTAACAAATAAGCCTACAGTTACTAATCCTTATAATTGTACACATTTACTAAGTTAAAACTCTCCCTTAGCATAGTTATGTAGGCCTACATAAAGTCTGTTCAGTTTTGTATTTCTGATGTGCATGTAATTAATCTGACTGTGATTTTTCATGGAGCTAACAAGTTAAATAAACAAATAAGAACAGTAAATAATAGAAAGATTTGCTAACAGTAGGCCTAAAATAGTAGCAAACATAACAGTAAGAATAAATAATGTTTAATATTCAATATTCAGTCTGAAATATAACTTGCTATACTAATGAGACAATTTAAAAACATCACATTTTGTATAGACTGTAAATGGTGCGATATGTGCTGCACTGAGAGTTTTTAGTGAGAAAAATAAAACGGAAAATAAGTTTGACATGACAGGCATAGAATGTGCGCCACAGTTGGAAAAAATGCACAGAAAATTAATTAATCCCCATCACCGGGAAGATTGAACATCACTACAGTTTTCATTTGACCATGAGCAGGCCACGCTATGTACCTCGAAAAAGGTTTTAAGGGTCGGCTCTAGTAAAACAGAAAGCAACCTGCGACTCCCTATAGCGGCGGTAGGTTTCGCGGACATTGCTCCTCCTAAATCCATTTAAACCCGCAATTGTTCAAATAGAGTTTTTAAAAAAATACCAAACTCTTGGGGACAAAATTCTTCATGCGAATGGCATAATGGTAGTTTTTCGCTATAATTAATAGTGACAACATAAAAAAATATTAAAAATCAATGTTTTAAATTGTTAATAAATATTAAACAAAATATTTTTCTTAGTTTTGAAAAAGCCATTTGCATGCATATTGACCATAGCTTTAAAATGACATATCGTTTATAATTTTCCGATCAAAAATAAAGGAAAAATTTGGATTTTAATTTAACATTGGTGTTATGGAGTATCAGTCAACATGGCGACAGCTAGAGCCGACCCTTAAATGGTTTGTATGCCAAAAGTTGGCTTATTGTTGTCAAGTTGAAATTGTATTTGTGGTGGTATAGAATGTTCTACAATTGTTTTCTTTCAAAATATTTTGATAAAAAGTGAGAATTGACATTGTACTGTTGAGCCATGTGCTTTGGCTATGTTCCAATATCTTATGCTACAAAAAAGTCAATCATTTTAGGTACCACCTACGAGCAACAAGTATTATAATTTAGTTCTTTAATATTTTGTTGTCTGCTTTTTTAAATCTTTAAAGTTATAATTCACAAATTATCATCATTTTAGTTATAAGCATTATACTTTCATTTGTATGTTTTTAGCGAATTTCCATAGGAAAAACTTTTAGCATTTTAAGTCCAATTTGGTTCAAATTTGGTACACATGTTGGTTGTCTACGTCGCTCGGACGAGTTCGTTAGCCAAAAAAATCCAACAACCGGAAGCACGTTGCTTGACCGAAAGTAACTATTTTTTGAGATTTTTCCTACGAGAATGAATTTGTTTTTGAATTTTTTCTACAAATATAAATGTAGGATGAAGCACGCAATGCATTGTGTATTGAAGGTGATCCCAATATGCGGAATGGCGTGCGAAGCACGCAATGCTTTGTGTGTTGAAGATACTCTCAATATGCGGAATGGCGTGCGAACAATTTTGCAGCTATTTAGCACCATCGTGAATAGTATAGACCTATTTCCCAAATTGTTGGTTGAAATCTTAAAATATAGGAATATAAACTTAATTTTGGAAATTTGCTCAACTCATGTCAGCGGTTCAGCTGCGTGGTCGAATTATTTTTTTAATGTTTGAAACAACTGGTACCTAAACAGCAATAACTAAATAACTGGTAGAATGAAAACCTCACAATTCTTAGAAAGGAATGCCAAAAAGCTAGGAGGAAATGGAAACTCAAACGCACCATTGCTTGCAGACGAAGCTATAATAAGCTTAATGAGAAGCTACGGAAGTCCATCATAGAAGCAAAGAGAACAGCATGGAGGCAATTTGTATCATCAATAAACGAAAACACTCCGAGCTCTACGGTGTGGAAGAAATTCAAGGCAGAACAAACACCAAAATTGGTCTTCTAAAAACATCAAATGGGGATTGGTTGGACGACGATGAAGCAAAGGCGGAAGCATTCAATTCATATTATAGCAGTAGAGCAGGCAAAGCTGTGAGCTGGTCATTCACTCTAACACCTACCGAAATGGATCTAACAGCTAAATTTGAATTACTATTCTTGGAAGAAGACGCAGCTAGTACTCCATTTACTATAAACGAACTAAGGGAAGGTATAAAAAAACTCAAAAGCTCAGCACCTGGACAAGATGACATTTACAACGATATGCTGATGCACTGCTCGCCTACCCTACTAAACAAAATTTTAATACTCTTCAATACAATATGGAATTCAGGGAATGTACCAGACTCGTGGAAAACATCAGTGATAGTTCCTTTACCAAAGCCCGGGAAAGACTCAAGTTCAGTAGTATCATACAGACCAATTGCATTAACCTCATGCCTAGGAAAACTAATGGAAAGACTAGTAAACAACCGACTCAGCCACAGATTAGAAACACACCAACTATTGAATAGCTAGCAATTTGGGTTCAGAAAGAAACGAAGCACAAATGACTCGTAACTCTACCTTACCAATAAGATCTTCGAGGGCTTCAACCAATCGAAATCAACAGTCGCAGTACTATTAGACTTTGAAGCAGCTTTCGATAAAACCCCACACAAAACTATACTCCTACAGTGCATGAAACTAGGAATCATAGGTAAATCACTAAAATACCTATCAAACTTCCTCAGTGGGAGACTAATAAGAACAGTGGTCAATGGGGCACTGTCAAAACCAGCAAGATTGGAAAGTGGCATAATTCAAGGTTCCTCCATCAGCCCAACTCTTTTCAATATTGCCATACACGATTTAACCAAAGATCTACCAGAAGGAATAGACTGGATTATATTAGCCGATGATGTCACTATATTCGCCACAGCCGTTTCTCCAGACGAAGCTTGCAAACTGCTACAAAAAGCACTAGACAAAACCGTGAAATGGCGCCAGAAATTATCGCTAGTCTTATCGACATCGAAAACAGAATGCACGTTTTTTACCAGGCGAAATACACTCAAAGACTACCAACCCAGTCTCTTTATTGGAACCCAAGAGCTAAAAGTCAACAAATGTTCAAAACTGCTAGGAATTTATTTGGACCAGAAACTACTATTCAGCCCACACGTAGACGTGGTCAAAAACCAATGCAGCAAGAGGCTTAATACCATAAAAGCAGTAGCAAATAAGAATTGGGGAGCTGATACGTCAACCCTCAAAATGTTTTATACGTCTTTCATAAGATCAAAGATGCTATACTGCTCAGAAGTTTGGGGAGCCGCAGCAAATACACATATCAAAAAGCTGCAACGAATTCAATCTGCCGCACTCAGAGACATATTGGGTTGTCCAAGCACATCTCCTATTTCAGCGATGGAAATAGAATCACATATAGAACCATTAGACCTGGCTATTAAGAAGCTTTCGATGATAAAATGGCTAAAAATCAAGAGCCTTCCGATTGATCATCCCTTAACAATGTTGGCACCTAGCAAAACCAGACAGTCATTTACATTCCAAATCGAAGCATTAAATGATCTCTTATAACCCATAGAACCGCAACGGATCCCGACGGTTTCTGACATTTCACCTTGGGAAGAAAACGAAATCTCGATATGCACAACCTTACCATCCGGCAATACCAAAAGCAACACCGAAACCGATAACCTGGATTCCCTTCGAGATGAAGCTTTGACAATGATCGACGAGAACTACAAAGATTATGTGAAAATTTATACAGACGGTTCGGTGGATCTGGAAAACGGCAATTCCGGCGCAGGCTTCTTCAACGAACAAACAGGCGAGTGCTACTACATACCAGGAATATCTGCGTCAAGCATGGATGCTGAGATACAAGACATTTGCATACTCACCGACTCTAAATCGGCCCTTGAAGGCTTACAAATGAATTCACCCAGCGACTATTACTTTCGAATATCTGAAATGAAAACTATACTCCATGCTCTGAAGAAAAAAGGTAAAAATATCGTCTTCCAGTGGGTTCCATCTCATTGCGGAATAAGCGGCAACGAGCAGGCAGACAAAATAGCAAAACGTGCCACAAAAATGGGCCCGTCATGCCACCAAACCTATCACTAAACAAATGCAAAAATATAATCTGCAAATCAATAGCAGATGAATGGATACAGAGATGGAGCACCGACACTGTCGGAAGATCGTTATTCGAAATTCAAAAAGCTCCGACGCCTGCAAACTGGTACAGAGGTGTCAGTCGCCACATTGCGACCTTTATTACGAGAGCTAGAGTCGGCCATATCATTACGAACAGCTATCTGAAAAGATTCCGACTAGTCGATTCCGTAACCTGCAATAACTGTGGAATGGAGGAGGAAACGCTGAAGCACTTACTACTCGAATGCTCGAACGAAAACAGCCAGGACGGCCCTTCTAACAGCACTAAAAGGCATTCCAAACCCCATGAAAGTTATACTACAAAAGAAAGAGTGCTGGGCATTGGCAGCTGTGGTTTACCACGGACACCGATTCGTCGGCATTACCTGAAACCGGAAGCTTGAAAGAAGAAGTAAAAAGTAAGAAATTTTAGTTATGTTGTATTAAACAGTTATAATTAGTTTTAATGTCTTGTTTAATTTTATGCCCTACAGTTGGCGAGTACTTTCCAATGGTGATCTTGAACTCAATAATTTAGTTAATTTTCAATATTCAAGGTTAGGAAAAATAGGTTCAAATATTACGTCATCTACTGGCTTCGTAGATTAAACTGTTTTGCATCTGTGGCCAATTATAGTATGCTTTTTAATCATAGATATTTTGTAGCAACAGATGTGTTTTCAGTATTAAAGTAAATGCAGTTTAATCAAACTTTTACTTCATCTTTTATTTTTTTCTGTAACTCACACGTAACAAGATGGCGCTACCAACGTGTGGCTTTTAATTTTAACTTCATCATCTTTATTTATTTTTCTTCTTGTAACCATACAAATTCTGGCGTACCAACTCACAGAGGATATGAAGCCGCCCTATGTCAGGCTATATTATTAAAGAAAAATCTTTAAAAAATCTCTTTGTAACCCACCATAAAATAACATTTAGGCTAGCAATCAACCAATAACAACTCCCAAAATACAACGACCATGTATTAATTATCACTGCACTTTTCACCGAGTCAGCTGATACCGAATCACATCGGTTCAAGATATACTGTGTTATCAGCTAATGGCTCCGAGCTCTCTGATCTAATTAGTGAAGCCAAGCCTAAACAATATATGAAGTCATCACGGGATTTTAATCAAAAACACACATGTAAACATTAATCACAAATTTAAAGTTTACCTTATGATAAACTTCTTGTAAGCTTTGTTGGGCGCCTTCACTGCCAGATCCAATAGCTTTAGCATCAAACTGGACAAAAGTGCCTGAAGGATCCATGTGGTACAATTGAGGTCCTTTCTCATCGATGCCAGCGAAAAGGATAGCTACACCAAATGGACGGCTCTGAAAATTGCAACGATTTTACATATTATATGAGATGCATTGTGCTTGTCGATGGTGGATAAACATTGGTATTAAAAAATGACCAGTTGATATTTTTGGGCACTATTTACTGAATTGGACTGTATTGCATGATCGTGTGTGAATAAATCACCTTGGTTAAGTCCATTATCGTTTGTTAACGTTCCGTTGGTTACTTAATTACTGGCATAATTTTGTAGCTTAAAGTCTAGGCTACGTTGTTAAGTAGTTTACGTTACATACGGTATCATACTTAGAAGCATATTTTCAATTTGTTTCACTTTATAACTACATATGCAACGGGTCGTCACCAAGTCCAGGCTTATTAGAAAGAAAAAAACTTGATTTCTCTTCTCAATTGGTGAAATTATAATAGTTTTTTAGCCAAAATTAACGAAAAATTGCAAGAAAAACGAGTCTTGGCACTGGAGGGTTAATTTTGATAATTCGCTCAACTTACATCAGCGGTGAAATTATTATGTTCTTAGCTTAGCTTTAAACTGCTAGAAGCAAGCATGTCACAATGTTCATCAGTGCCCTTTCAACAGTTTCCATATTATACGATTGAATCAAGGGGGGAAAACGATGTCTTTAGACATCTGCACTTTTATGGAGTCAAAATTAGGCTACTTATTCCACCAAAATATCAGAAGAATATTACTTAACAGTGAAAATATCTACAAAAACCTTTCTATAATTTCTTATTTTACTTCGTACTTGGAGGTACTCGCATTTAGTACGTAAAGTGATGACCTTATCATAGCTTTGGATTCTATGGGAATCCATCTTAATGGTCTTGGGATAATCAAGACATTAGCGTTCAGTTGTTATACGTTATACCATAAACGGATAGTTATTTACCATAGCGCTTCCATCTTCATCAGAGTCCCCAAACTGGATAGCCAAATTTGAAACAGCTTGCGCGACCGATTCTACGCTCATCCTTTCGTTATATATGAACCAATGATTCTGGCATTCTAGACGTGCTCTATCCACCATTGTCCTTGAATCTGCTATAAGACCACTGACGGCACAACCTGCAGCAAACAGTAGCAAGATTTAGGAATACGATGTGTGTCGTCCAATTCCAAAGTAAATCTTATGACATTAAAAATATAAATTGGACTATAGATAATAAAAGTTAAATCAAAACCAATTTATGATATTTAAAGTGGTGCAACTAAACTCTTCCAACTCTTGTGCACCCAACTCACTCTTCCAGTTGCACGAATCTTACTTGTAACGATCACAAAAACTATCGAACCACTTCGTCATATTCAATGCAACCCGTTGTAATTGACTCAGCCTCGCACATAACTCAGTTGTGGAACTTCCGTGTATTGATCTTCAATTGGTTAGTTCAGTTATTCAATTAAACATGAACTCTAAAGAAAACATCTTAACCCTTTCCACTCCAATTACTGGGGACCTAGTGTTGCTATAAGGTAAATTTAATTTTGAGCAAATATTGCACTTCAATTTATTTACTTTAAAAACTGTATTTCTGTCAGTTTTAAAGAACTGATTTTTTTTTGTAGTTTCTTTTATGACTAAAGTATAGATTAGTAAGAAAAAAAACATATATTTTTATTTTCAAGTATATGTTTTTAATTTTTAGTTATTGAAAAAAATATAAATTTGTATTAACAAAAAACTGGAATAAACAAGAATTTTGGAAAAAATTTCAATGGGAAGACCTATATTTGTTGCTTGTTTTTTGTTGTCTATATCATTATAAAGAAAATTAACAAAACATGTTTTAGACACAATAATAAATTATAAAAAAATTTTAATTGAAAAACAAGTTTTTTGTAAAAAATGAGTTTTTATGAAAACAATTAGTTTTGACACCAACTTGTACAAAATTGCCTCAACTATTTATTATATTGCTTAACAACAGTATTATGTAGATCAAAACTAGTAAGAAAAACTTTTTTCAAAACTGATTGTTATATTTTAACCGCTCAGATTCGAAACAAAAGTTCCGTCGCCACTAACGTCATTTTGTAACAAACTGCCGTCGTCTTTGTTCATTTTATTTCACAACAATCATTATTTTTATAAAAAGAACAATATTCAAAAATAAACTGTGAAATTACACACGATAACCTAGTACAACAAAACTAAACAACGTGTAAAGCTCACTAAAACACTGCGTAGTAAGTAGGAACCAAACAACGGTGAGAGTGGACAGCTGTTTACAGACCGACCAAAGACGGCAAGCATTACATTTTCTAAGATTTATTTACCACAGAAACTGAACTCAAATGGTCCTAAAAAAATTCCACAGATAAACCGCACATCTCAAATTTCAACAATAGCGGTCTGTTCAAATGCAATCAAAGAACGTTATCATAGCGAGTCCGGGGATCGCCCGACATAGGAGTTCGTGTGAATTAGTAGGGTGCGGGGCTGCCCCAACACTGGAGTGGAAAGGGTTAAATGTAATGTTCAACAGGATTTTTTTATTAGATTGATGCCAAAAACATTTTTTTATAAAATATGGGTGCATCCGACAATGTTTTTTTTTCTTAAATACAACCATATAATAACAAACCCATCTTCTTCGGAAGAAGACATTGCAAATGTTTGATTGAAAATGTGAACACAAAAAACACAAGATGTATTTGATTGGCTTACAATTTTGATCGTATGAAACTGCTTTTGTCAATGTGAAAGAAGCCTTAGTTTCCGGCCACAACTCATTTGATAAATTTTGTTGACCCTTTATTTAATCTAATAAAAATATAAAATAATTATTATTTCATTTAATAATACAATTTTAGCATGTGAAAATACGGTTTTTCAACAGCAAGTTATAACAATTACATTCGAATCTGGACAACACGAATCTCAAAAGGATGGGAAATTTTGTTTAAGTAATTTGTGAAAATTAAATTTGTTATACACCTTGAAGTTAAATACTATGGTACAAATTTATCTAATAGAGATTCATTCTAGCAAAATATTTATTGTGCAAAATTTTCCAAGGTTAACTTTGTTAACAAATCACGACAATTTTCCACTGCAGTTACATACTTGACATCGAGCAGAACTTGAATAAAACTAACATTTTTAAAATTGTATTGTAGGCCTACATATTAGATAATTGTACAGTAGAGTCCCGGTATTTCGAGTTGAATGGGACCGAGAGTACCTCGGATTGTGAAAAACTCAAAATACACGGGATATGTAGAGGTTAAGATAAAACTACTATTTATAGTCATCGTATCTCCAAAAAGATTTAAGTTTTATTAAATATGCAGTAAAAAATAGAAACTTACTTTTTAAAGAAATCATAAATAGTTTTTTGTTTAACTACACTGCAACGTTTACGAGCTGAGATGTCACGCCAGAGGGATACAGCAATTCCGGGAAAAGTTTGTTTCGATGTTACTTTTGTTATACTTGGATAATTCGAACATCTTTAATTCGAAGTTTCGGTTCGGTCCCTTAAATTTTATATATCAATGTAAAAAAATTATGGATAATTCGAAGTCAACTTGTTTAATTTAAAGTTTTTTTTCAACTCTAAAAATAAAATCTTGTGCTGTGAAAGGGATCGCTGGATAAATAGGTCACCGTCTGGTAGAAAGGTAGCTGGACATAGGGGGCAGGACTTACGTGTTTGTACACGTATTGTAATTCTAGACGCGGTACCGTTTTCGAAGAATTTTGCCTTCCGAGAATTCCCTAGGTACCGATGCTGTAGTTTGTCCCTTTTGTAAACAGAACAGAACAATCATATTGTTTTTTGACACTTGTACTGCGCATAACTCTATCCCACTTATATGAACAACGTTATGGTTTTTTCTCCCCCCCCCCCCCCCCGTTCCGAACATGACTTTAGTTGTACAGCCAATGGATCCAGGCATTATAAAAAATCTTAAGCATTTATACCGGCGACTTATTGTACAAATGCTCTTGACAGATTCATTGGAAAACAAAAATTTAAAGATCGGTATCCTTCAAGCAGCAAGAATGTGTCACAATGCATGGTCACATTCAATGCTATTTGTGGCTCGAAGTACTCGGAACCTCGGATTATAGAGACTCGAATTACCGGGACTCTACTGTATATTTATAATGTACTATGATAAATTTGATAGTTTAAGCACTTTAAAATGCCTTTATCAATATCCAGCAGCTCGTCAGTCTATGCCCGTTCGAACTTTTTACACTCTAGACAGTCCACTTTTTTATTTTTTATGATTATGTCCAACATCGTACTGGTAGAAATGTTAAATTATTTTACAATGTACATTTCTTTTACAGGGAGGGAGGATCCTCAACAAACTTAAGCAGTTATCGTTTGAATTCGACTGTTAGTGAGTTTTTACTCTTCTTATTTTCCATCAAAAACTACAACTGAAAAACTATAGCTCTGTAAACCTTACTATAGGCCGACACAGTAACATAACTAAAATCAGTGACAAGTGGTGAAGTTTTTGGGAAGGGAAGATAGGATGAGAAGATGCAGATGCAGTAGTTTTCATGCTGAGACATGTGACTGAACACTATTTATTTAGAAAAATCTCGTTATCAAGATCAGGAGGATGGAAAATTTGTCTCACAAAGGTTGAATTCATCTTGTAGACATTAGATATCATCATATATATTCATGTTGTAGAGGTTTTATACTCTCAGCTCAAATCACAAAATTTTTTTTATAGAGGCTTTACATTTAACCCTAGACCTGCCCTGGCTATAGCTAAAATTGGCGAGCCGGTTTGTTTTGCAAGGAAATTTTAAAAAATTTGACAAAAATAGTAATTCTATCCCAATCCAAAAGTGTTCTATACCTTTTTGTAGAGAAAGGTTCAAAGAATTCATATATGCAATTAAAAATTTTATCCATGTAAAATTGTAATAAGTTATTAGCTCAAGCAACAAAAAATGTTCAGTAACGAAAGGAAAACGTTCAACTTTAGGCCTACATAACAAGTAGTAAACATTTTTTGTAATATTTTCGGAAGCGTAAAAAAGTTTCGTAATTTAGTTCTAAATAGAACTGTATAAAAACATTTATCAATTTCAAATTTCTTATTTTGAAAACACCAGTTTTTATGTTCTAAACGCACAACTGCTAACAAAACTAGGCCTAGTTTGAAACGTAATTTACTAATATATGCTTTACCCAAAAATGAAATATTATTATAACAAAGTGTAGAGGATAAATCAAAGAAAAGAATGGTATACTTGTCTTTCCTTAGTTCACAAAAGTGTTTGAGTTATCTTTATTTGAATAACAAAATTACATCAATATAAGAAAACGTCGCCGACGATATTACTACAAGCAGGAAGGGACATTTGAATTACGTGGGAGCGACAAGAGAAGGACGGTCTCACCAGAATGCCCTAATTTAGTACTTTCCACTGCTGCCGAAGACAAACAAAAAACTGGTTATTTCTAGTTTACTTCTCACCGTTAGAAAAATCGAACTATTCTCTACAAAATGGTGAAAAGAAATCTGTCAAAACGTCAAAACATATGACAGTGCCTACCCAATATCGGTTGACAAATGGGCTGTTTCATTGGTTGAAAACTGTCCAATCGCAAGGGTTTACAGAAATCTTCGTTATAAATCGTGTGAAATAGTGACATCTGATTGGAAGGCATCTGAGAAAGATAAAATCTTGACGAATCCAAAGGTAGCTTTATAATCTCGATAGAAATACTTCTGTAGGTGGTCTGGCCCGTTGAAGAAGTGGGAAATAACAGTACAATTGAATGCAAATTCACGCCTGAAACAGCTGTAACCCGATCTGCATATTTTAAAACGATGATTACGTATGTAAATATACGTTTTACAAAAATATTTTAAATACAAAAATTGAAGTGTAATTGATTTCCTTTCCAACGGTGCCGGTTTTTTTACGATTGGATGATTTTGAGTATAATTAACCGAATATGCAAATGTATGCAAATTTACGCGTTTGTTCTAAATTGTTGCATCTTGCGCCTGAGAGAACGTCAATTTGTGCATTCTGCCACGGGAGGGTTAAGTGTTTTGTAGTACAAATGTATTTTGAACTTTAAATGTTACCAATATTTCAAGATGTTTTTCAATTTGTGGCATCAAGGAATTCATCTTAGCAAGGTTCTTAATTTTGAGTTTTTTTTTGGAATGCAATTACAGCAGGAAAGCTGTTTTCTTTATAAAGCTAATAAAAAACTGAAATTAGCTTACCTATATGTTTGTCAACTTCTACGATTTTTTCTATTGCTGTTAACTCCATTAGTGGTGACGTTATTCTTTTCTCGACTGCAAGTACAACGCCTTCTGAAGTGCAAATTCCAAGCGCTGTCGAACCTAACTTAATAGCTTCTATGGCATACTCCACCTGAAATAATTAAACGAATTAGTATTTCAGATATAGAATATCCTACTACAGCTAATAGAAAAATTTGTAAATGTCAATTAAACTTAACCTAATAATAGTTTTACCTCTACATTCATTTCAGTTTTATTGTTGACACAGTTTTTGTACCCAATCAAGTGAACAATACCATTTAAGCATTTCTTGAAATAAATAAATGCACTAAAATTTAGGCTATCATTAGGCTACATTTTAAACCTCCACACTCAAACAAGTTACTTAAAAGAATTTCTACAAGGTTGACATTTCAAAACATTTCCGGCAAGACAAATAAATAGTGCGTATATGGTGTATTATGGCAGCAGTACCAAACTATCAATACTTAAGAGTATTATTAACGTTTTTAATTTTACATAGTAAAATGATAAAAAACATAATAATATTATAATAATCATGAGAAATGTTATAAAGAATTGTTTAAAATTTAGATGAGTTTATAGCCTACTTATTTTTAATGTTTTACCTTTATCTATGCAATTTAGTATATTTATGTTTTATTGTATATTTTACCTGTACTGTTTTCCCTGGAATATATTTTTGTGTTGCAATGACATGGTCATGCAATAAATATATAGTTGGAGGCCAAAATAAATATATAGTAGGCAATAAATGTGAGTATTGCCATAATTGACTCATAATTTAGTATTGCTTGAATCCAGAACAAAATAAACAGTCCACCCGATTTGGTATTTGGAATGTTTAATATCTTTTCAATATCCAAATAGTGGAAATGGATAACTAACCATTCTACAACTAAACGTATTACAATTTTTCATCCGAAAAAAACTCCGAAGTCATTGCAGGTTCTTCAAAGCAATGAGATGTCTATATTGTAGTTGAATAGCTTTTGTTTGAAATCCGATGTGTTATCTTTTTTATATTAGGCTATATCAAATCAAATTTATTTTATAAAAACAATGAATACCGGTATTCAAAAATCTATAAACGATTTATGTCTCATAAACTGTTTTTAAAAGTATTTAACACTAAACAAAACAGTTCACAAATCACTTATTAAATTTTGTAAAAAAAACTATGATTTTATAAAACAAATCCTTAAAAACTAATAATAAACACTGATAACTTTAGGAATAAAATAACCTATCCTTGCCCATGCACAAAAATATTATGACTGTTTACAAAATAGACCTAAATAAAATTTTAAAAAGTCAGACAAATTAAATATATTTTTGAAATGCACAAAACTATATGAATGGAAAAGTCATCCAGCATCGTATGATAGTTAGAGCTAAACCATGGTTTCTATTTCTTGAAATGTGATTATGATTAGATCATGTGATCATTATATGAGAGACTTTTTGCAATTCCAAATAATTGTTCCAGTTATTCGAATAGGATGGTTCCGATTATTAAAATCGCTAACTTCTTTACAAAATTAAACCTACTACTTGTACACGTAAAAGTGTTATTTAATTAAATTATGATCATGTTTATCTAAGATGCTGCGATAGTTAAAATCAAAAGAATATATTTTTATTTGAATACCTGAAACAATCTTCCTTCTGGGGAGAAGGTGTTGACACCACGATCATACTCGGAACGTGTAAGGAACATCTGAAAAAAAAAAACAATAATTGTGAACAGTTAAACTTTTATTACTGCATCCTGAATGTTAGGTTAGGTCAGGCTGTGAAGCAGTCAATTACTATGAGTGATGTAAACAAACTTTTTTTTGTTTTGCAGCCTAACATAGTAGGTATATAGGCAACAGTACTTAAACCTACCAGCAACGAATCAAGATACATTTTGCCTAATACAATGAAAATACCGTAGTTTTATGAAATCATAAAATAAAGTTTTAGGATATATAGAGCAGGTTGCAATAGTTTAACTTTGTTTAAAACACAATTTATTAATCCTAACCTTAAAATTTGTATTAAGGGCCGGCTCTAGTAAAACAGAAAGCAACCTGCGACTCCCTATAGCGGACATACGCGGTAGGTTACGCGGACATTGCTCATCCTAAATCCATTTAAAACCCGCAATTATTCAAATAGCATTTTTTTTAAATACTAAACTCTTGGGGACAAAATTCTTTATCCGAATGGCTTGGTAATTTTTCGCTATACTAATTAATATTTACAACGTAAAAACTAGTTTAAATCGCCCTATAGCGGCGGTAGGTTACACGGACATTGCTCAGCCTAAATCCATTTAAAACCAGCAATTGTTCAAATATCGTTTTAAAAAAAATACAAAACTCTTGCGGACGAAATTCTTCATGCGAATGGCTTGGTAGTTTTTCGCTATAATTAAAAGTGACAACATAAAAAAATATTAAAAATCAATGTTTTAAATTGTTAATAAATATTAAACAAAATTTTTTTCTTAGTTTTGGAAAAGCCATTTGCATGCATATTGGCTGTAGCTTTAAAATTACATATCGTTCATAATTATTATCCGATCAAAAATAAAGGAAAAATTTTGATTTTAATTTAACATTGGTCTTATGGAGTGTCAGCCAACATGGCCGACCCTTAAGTTAAATGCTGATGCAGTATTATATATAGGACATTATAAGCATGTACTTAAAATGTATAAGCTGATACTAACAAAATTTTAACACACTATTAGGCCTACATACTAATAACATTTTAACACATTATTAGGTCTACACTCAAACTTATTACAAGGCCATAATTACTATAAGTAGGGCTAGTCCTAATTGAGGAATATAGATGTTTGAATATAAACTGGAAACTGTTATAATAGGCTCAAATGAATCGATATTAGGTAGGCTATATTTTTTAATTAATTTACCAACCTTCAAATGGTCCTGTCAATTTCCCCTCTACTGCTGCTGGGTCTTACTAGTTTCGACACATACAACCTCTGTCATTGTCGAAGACGAACATTTCAGACGATGATCACATGACACAAATAACACTACATAACACATAAAGTATAAACACGTAATATTCATCATTAAAGGGTCGTTAAATAATTAAAGTGGGACATAGCTTTTCACACAGAACGTTCGAGATGACCCGCAAGTACTTGTGTGGAAAGCTATGTCCTGTTTTAATTATTTAACAACATTCAATGGTGAATATTACATGTTTATACTTTATGTGTTGTGTAGTGTTTTGTGTCATGTGACCATCGTCTGAAATGTTCGTCTTCGACAATGACAGAGGTATGTATCGAAACTAGTAAGACCCAGCAGCAGTAGAGGGGAAATTAACAGGACTATTTGAAAGTTGGTAAATTAATTAAAAAATTTAACAATAATGGTCCAGGAAGTAGGAGTCACAGTAATGAATAATATATAAAATAGTTAATTCTACTGGCAGACTGGATCTTGTAATTTACGGCTTGTCTTTCTAAATTGATTTTAAGCTAGCCTTAGTCAAATTAGGCTAAGTGAAACATTAAACTAAAGTGAACCTAGACTAGAGTGAGCCTAGTTAAACAACATCTGTCCTTTTAAGAGCAACATCATCTGCTACAGACCCATAAGGTACAAGAAACACAATGTGCGGCTTAAATTCAGTAGGTAGGCTAGGCCTAATAGGCCTACTTTTCCTTATAATATTGCTATCATAGCAGCTGACACAGGGCCTAGGCTTTCATACTGTGACCGAGACCAGAAGATAAGTTTAGTGTATGTGAAATGATTTATTTTGTTATAATTACGTGAAATATTGCGGGAAAGTTGAAACCTAACCTATATAATTTCAAGTTTTATTTCCTTCATAATTCCTATAAATTGTATTTCCCGGGAATATTTTTGTTGTTTTTACAATCAGTTAGACGTGTTCTTTCATATTATTTCAAATTGCCTTAGAAAGTGATTGACAAGTTAAAGTAAATTTTTACTTTGCATTTCTGTTGCCATAGCTTAGCCTAGGGTTGAATAGTAAACTTGCGCCAATCCTAGGCTGTGTTTATGAGAACAAAATGTTCTGTGCTCTCGTGATTTTTCTACCCTATGCTCGCTCGATCATATTATTAGGCCTATTATTATACGATGATTCTTAATGTGGACTGTTAGATATTCAAAATCTTAACAAGAAACAAACAAAAAAATTTAGCCTATAAATGAACCACTGCCTACCCCAGGATAGGCCTAGACCTAAGCACAATTATTATCATTGATATTGAAGATAGTTTATTTTGTTGTAAACTTAATGTATGTTATGATGGTTGAAATGTCTAAACAATAGAGATTCAAAACAAAATAGGCCTACTGTAAAACTTCCAAATCATTATCATAGACCATGGTGATTCTGCACATTTTAATGCATGCTATGAGTTAGTCAAGAAGCCTATTTAAGCGATAGTAGGCCTATTATAGAAAGACAAAAAATGTTATTAATTTGCACCAAAATGATATGAAATTATTATTTATACTTTAATTTCAGAAATTTAAAAAAAATACTATAGGAGCTAATAGTTATTTATGTATAAATCCAAACTTCCAGTGTAAGAAGTTAGGTTATGACCGGTCAGCAGAATTTCACAGAATACTCTCCCGAAAAGGAAAGGTGACAAAAAATAAATGACAGATAATATAAAATATAGTTGTTTATTAATGTAATAACTACTCTGCCTTACCTTAAAAATGTGTAACTAACTTAAATTTACTTAAATAAAGTTCAACAAAACAAATTGACAAACTGTAAACTCATAGATCCAGATATGCAGGACAATAACAAAACGAAATTTATCTCGCATGTGCTTACATTTCCCACCTTATTTAATAGCAGTGTATTATTTTTATTTGCTTTGTTCGCTTTAAGATTTACAATAGGTTATATTGATAAATAAAATAATTTATGTTCTTTTGACCGTTTACTTTTATTAGAATTATTTCTCTTTAGTACTTTTTAAAAGCAGAAACGTCAGAAACTAAGAGGGAAAAAATTTATCTAAGGGATATTTAGTGTAATGTATTAACCCCAATGGTAGTTATACAGTACAATATGCTAAACCAATTTCGTTTTTCGATACCATCACCTCAATTTCTATTAAAACCAAATACATCTTTATATATAATACGTGAAGCCGTTTTTTGTAAACACAACTCCTCCCTTATTTCTGGACCAATTTTTTTACTATAATACATAAAATCTACAACTTTCCATATATTTGTATAATAATTAACGTTTTAGCAAAATTATGGTAAATTCTGACACACTGACGACATATTTGTTGATTTGTATATTCACAGATTTGTTGCAACTGTTTCGATATTTGATTAGTAATTAAGTTGATGTACTTTTTTTATCAAATTTTTTTTTTTTATTATCAGCAATTATGTATGATCAAATCAAATTTATTCATACAATGATCTATTTCTTGTAATTGAGTGCTTTAGAAAATGGTAGGCCGTAATATTATAATAAGAATGTAAGTGATTCGTTGTTATTTTAAAGTATCTAATACCGGTACTGTTTCAATGTCCACATAATCCTTGATCTATATGTGTTAAGTTTTACCATGATCTATGGTTTTACTAAATTACGTGTTCATAGAAATATCGATATTAAATATCGAAAAATGTCCGTTCATACCTACAATCGAGTCGGCCTTTTTGTACATTGTAATCGATAATCAGAAGTGATTACCTTTAACTAAGTTATGTGTGTTTAAAAGTTATAATTATGTGCATTTAGTGTGGGATTCTGTTGATAATGGACTGTTAAAAATATCTACATTGTACTGCCAGCACAATCTTTGTAAGTTTAAATTTCTATCAAAATATTTCATTGCAATACCTTTACTTTTATTGTTCATAATTTTTTAGGTTATGGAAGGTCATCTGTGATAAGGCAGGCCTATTAACCCTGGAGAGCGCGCGTTAAAAATAATTGCTTGAGAATGTGCGTGCTGTCTTTTAGACCGGGTCATAAAAAAACGTAAAAATCAATGAAAACATTTAGGCCTATTATGTAGGACATATTTTTTAAAATAAAAATAAGTTACAAAATTAAGATTAGCATGTTTTCATACAAAAAATACTAAGCATGTATATGCTAAGTGTAGTCTAAAGAAACGTTTCATTTTGCTTGCTTTATTAATCCTAGAGGGGGCTCCCCTGTCTTTTCGTCCGGGTTTCAATAAAAATGTCTAGAAGTCTTAGGGTGGTTGAAACTAACCTTCCTCCTTCACATATATCTTTCAATGGCCTCTTTAACTTTATATTCCTATGTAAAACACTAAATATATATATAGGAATGTAACGACATGCATGATTGAAATGAGTAACACGAGGAGGCGTGCCAGAACATTGAAGCTAGGTACGAAAGTAGGTAGCAAACTTTGAAGGAAAGGAAATAGCACAAGCATAGGAATATGCATTGTAGTGGAAGGGACTGTTAGAAGGTATGTGCGGGGAGGAAGCTCTACGCAGCTTATGCATAGATATTTCAGTTATTTGATAAAACACGGTCTAAAAGACCAGCTTGCGCCCCCTCCATGGTAAGCTTACTGTATTATAATATCTGAAACGATTTAAAAAATGGTAGGCTACTTTGAAAAAGTAGATTTGCAGAGTATTTTCTACCTGTTAACCTGTTAACTTAAGCTAAGAAACTTATATACCGTACTGTAATACATTTCACAACAGATTTCTTTTATAAACTATATGTTAACAGTACCTTATAAATAATTATATTAAGCTATAACCCATTACTAACGGGAATGAGTTCGATAAAATTGATACTATTTAGTATAGGCCTACTACTAAACTTGTTTTACCATAGCTGGGTTGCCAATCTATGCATTCAAAACTTCAGCTGTGTCACGAAATCTGTCAATGTTTTAAAGTTATTACAATACACAAACTAAAATAAAAAATCTATTATGTTTATAAGTAAGTAAAATTTCAAAAATTTAACGCATGCGAAGCGCATAGGGGTCTCTCTTAGTAAATACTTAAACCTTCATCTACTTTTTCGTGCTCATTGTCATGGCATCTCTTTAAATCTTCTTATAGCCTATTGTCAATTTTTAGTAGGTAGTCTGTGTGTAGATTAAATAATTTATTTGTCATTTCTGGACTTATTACATTTGAAAATTTGCTGACTGAAAAAAAAATGTGTGTAGGCTTACAGTATATCTGTTGAATATTGTAGAGAGTAAAGAATATACCTAATTAATTGTGCACCTTATTTCTGAAGGTACCTACTAATATAGCAGGATGATTAATACTAAACTCACTGGAGTTTGATTATAGGCCTAATAACTTTTAAACAGGCCATTAACTGCTCAATCCAGAGGCTGAAGGTTATGGCTTTGTGTATGAGGCATTTCCTAAACTATGTGTGCTATTAACCTGGTAGATCACATTTACCTCAGTAGGCCTAACCATAATCCTAAACCAAACCATTGACGAATGAACAGATCTATCATAAACACTGCACATGAAATTATAACTAGAGTTAAACTATCCGCAGAAACTGGTGTTGTACACATTTATTCATTGGTCATCAAGGATGTATATTATAATATGGACCAAATTTGTATTGAAGTTTGACTTCTTTTAAGTTGTTAAAAAAAAGCTCAGTGCCAGTAGGCTTATTGAATGCAGTTGAATGAACATGCTTGTATCCTCCAGAACCTACACATAAAGTCATAAAGCCAATCACAAGTGATTTTTTTTGTTTTGTTTGGTTTTGTACAAATTTTGAGACATCTTGACTTTATTTGCTTCTTCAAATTTAAAACAAATTGCTTAGTTGACTTTGGGGTACTTAAGTCCATTAGTGTCATTTTGAGGATGGTATCAAATATGTTTCTAATAGTTCATCTAACTCGTTGGATGAAATCTTGTCCTGTATTACAGTTTTATGAGTAGGCCTAATTTTTACCTGATCTTTTGTGTCATTTGTGATATATTTTGTTTTACTTATTGCTTTAGTGTTTAATTGACATACCTTAGTTGAAGTCAGTAGTTAGTAGTACTTTTTCTCTCTGGAGTAGTGGCTACATGTTTCGCTGCCACAGGTAGCATCATCAGGCTAGCCAGAATAACACTAACACCACAGTTCATATACCACAAATATATGTACATCTCGGCCTGGCACAAATATGTGCAGATAGTTCCCAGTCCCCCCACATGTTACCTTGCTGGGTTGTATTTGGAGACCACTATTGTTTTTATCTCCATACATACTACTCCAGAGAGAAAACGTAGGCTACTACTATTGACTTCGACTAAGGTATATTAATTAGTTTAAAATAGTTCTAAAACTAAGCAATGAATATTTAATGGTTACGGTCAAGAATGAATTTGATTGCTGAAGATAGAACCTAATCTGTGTTCCCAACTAACTCACTGTAACAGCTGGAGACATTGACATTGGAGTAAATTGGAAAATTCAAATGATGTTGAGGCTCACGTATTACCAACCATCCCCAAGTTTCCCTAGTATGTTTGAATGAAATGTTGAATAAATTGCACATAAAATTCCTTAACCCTTTGTGCTCGAAGAGCATTTAAAAAAAAGTTCCTCTGGAGTCGTATGGCCACTGGGAGTGGCCACGCCAATTTCTGTATCAGCTTGTTTTCTGTATCTGAAAATTGTTTTCGTAGTCTTGTTTCTCCTAGCTCGTATGGCCACTCAGAGTGCCCAATACAAAATCCCACGAACACTCGCATGGCCACCGTGAGTGGACATAGCATTACTATAAGTTCTTCTCTTGTTCATCGTGAATTAGTTGTTGTGTCCACAAATATTGCAAAACAAAAAATATCCTCCAATGCTAACCTATTTATTGGTTGATTTTGGTAAAAACTGAAATCCTTTGTAAGAATCAGAAGTGAGAAACCTTATATGTTGTGTATACAGTGTATCAAAAAATTATCGGAACAGATGGATTTCTCGGTTTCTAACAAAGATAGAAACATTTTTTAACCTCTCATTTGAAATGATTGTCCATTTTGAATAACTTGGTGGTTTCAAATTGTGATAACATCAGCCATTTTTCATTATGTCGGCCAACTTCAAAATTGTTAACAGAAACCTTCGTATTGTAGGCTATTACGTTTTCGGATTTCATACGTAATTTTAAGACTTTTACTTTTTGCATTTTTTTATACACTTAAACGTTTTTGTATAAAGTGGACTTGAATTTTGGATTTTTCGATTTTTGAAAAGCCTTCAGCAGCTCTGGTTTAGAACCTAATAATATAATTTCCATTTAAAAGTTGCTCGAAATGACTTGTTTTATCAAGTCACACCATACAAATTACAAACTAAAAACATAGTAATATTTCAATCGCCGGTCAAGAGTTTTCGATGAAATTCTTAAAAACTGACTACAGCCACAAACAAATTTGTTTTTGTAAAAAAAGTGCACTTTTTATAGTGCGACTTGATAAAATATGACATTTCAAGCAACTTTTATATGAAAATTATGTTTTGTAGCTTCTACACCCAAAAATTGTAGTAGCCTTTCAAAAATCAAAATTTACACGAAAATGGTTGAGGATAAGATAGAAGACTATGTGCAAAGTCTCATTAGAATCCCTCCTGCTTTTCAAACACAAAATATCAACAGACATTTCACTTTAAAATAAATGATAGAGTGTTTCTCATGACTAAAAACAAAGTGTAAATTGTAGTGACCTTGAACACTGATCATTCTCCAATCCAGTACTAAATTGTTTAAGTTATTTTTATGAGAAAAATTACACGTGGAACTTGGATGTCGACCACAATGAACGCTGATAAGAGCAGTGCAAAAACTAATTACAATAGTCATAATAGAACCGTGTTTGTAGATGATAATGTTAATGCCCTTATCTTTATCTATGATAAACTACTTTCTCTTGAGTCCTTGACCACCTCTGCTTAGGAGGAATGAGAGTGGAAGTGATGAAATGTGAGGCATTAACTTCCAGTCTGTGAGTGAGTCATGGCCATCCAGATACGACAGTTCTGTTGAAATGTTTATAATTGTATGCGATTGTACTGAAAGTGTATAAGAGATAAAGGGTAACACGTTAAAACACAAATAAGAATTAAAACTAGGCCTATTTTAATTTAAAATAACAGTCGATTTTAAGGTAAAGTACAGAGTTTGTACTAATAGAATTTTAAATATTTAAGCTGACTATGTATTAATTGTAAATGATTTTAAGGAAATTTAAATAAATATTTTAATGATTTTGGAGTGTTTTACTTTTGAAGAATATTCAAACAATTAACAACCAATCTTTTGGATAGCCTACCTTTTTTTATCAGGGATAGAGGAGTGCAAGGCCTCATCACCACTGCGACCCAAATGGATTTATTATGGTATATAGCCTACCTTAATTAACTGCGGATATTTTTATTGCCAATGCTATTTGTTTCGAGTTGTAAAAACATTCAATTTAAATCATGTATATACATACAATTTTTATTTTAGGGACTTTTGCGTTATACGACCACACTGCTCGAACTTTTTCTTACAAGGATAAATTGACTAATTTGTTATCAGTTTGACATTTGTTGTTTGTCTTGAACAACATTCTAAACGTGCTTTTCTAATCAGTAATCTTGTTTCATCGTGCATAGTCAGAAGGGCAATGGTACAGACCGGTGGGTGACTGCATAGTGTAGCCAGTTGTCAATCAAGTTCTACTTAGTACAGACTATGTCGCTAATCAGATTAGGTTAGGTTAGTGTTATATTCCTGTTCTGAACATCATAATAAATGCATCATAACAAACACATTTTGCTTAAAGGAAAAAAGCTGTGTGGTCGTATATTGCAAAAGTCCCTTATTTTATTTTACACCTATAGGCTACAAATAAATGTCTACAAGAAACAATTTTTATATAAATTACAAAATATTTAATATTTACTAATAAAAATGACTTGTTTGTGGTATTATTTGAAACTGTTTGGTATGCACAATGCCACACACCAACTTGAGATCACCAATAATGTTCATTCCTATCAGATGTGCCAACACTTCGTTTTTCACAGCCAAGATGGGTTTATAAACTCTTAGACTTTCTTCTCTATAGGAGGGTAGTTTTTCCACAAGTGCCTCTCTTTTTATGCAATCTGTTCCTTAAAAAACTTGCAGTTGTGTCAGTATCTTAGTTCACTTGATTGGCCAAAGAAGTTTGATCATCAATACTTAAACAAGTTTTCTCTCCGGACTTCTATTGACACTTGATTCTAAGGTTGACATACCAGGAGTCTTGGTTAGAAGAATCCACCTCAGCACAATCTACTCCAATCTAGTCATATCTTTATTGAAACAGCATTTTTTTGGTAAAGCACAGGCCTATTGCATACTACTGCAATAAATTTTGAAACATCTGTTAATTGCATGATTTTGATAGAATACTTAGAATGAGTTTTTTGTTCCACATAAGATAGAAATCTAGTACCAGTACTCATTTTGACATCAACAAACATTTTGAGGTGGCTACTTACCAATTCTTCATGGTTCTTCCTTTACCTGGCAGAATTGTCTTGTAGTAAAGTACTGAAAATATTCCTATGGAAGTTTGTGTAAACCTTTTTATTAAGTCGCATAGGTTGTGCTGTATATACGAATAATTAGAGTCCTCAAAAGACACCATACCTGCATACCGTCTGAGATGTCAAGCAGATTCTTTCCTGTCAGATTGAACTGCCTTCGAAATTTTTAATAACACAAATAATTTATTTCCTTGAGTTTCTGGATTGACTCTCCAACTGCATACAATACGACACCAAACTTTCCACAACCTATACATTTTTTATTTTCTTCTTCTACCACATCAAAATATGTGATAAACCTTTTTAAAAAGAACAGAACATTTTTGGGTCTTTGTGTGTTCTTGACTTCGAGTGGACTAGTATGCTGTTTGATCACCAACCAGTGAGTAAGCATCTCTAGAAAAGGTGGCGGTAACTGTTGGTTCGTTTTTCTCTAATGGGAAAAAGTCGGAAGTGAACACCTGAGCGAGTGCGAAATATCCGAACGAAAGAGATATACTGAATCAGAAGTCTGATCCCAAAGTCCTACTGAGCTTTAAATGAAGCCTTGGCAGAATTCAAGACAAGCAGTAATTTGGTCATATTCCACGAAAGATCCTATGTGTTCTAATGTATCATAGTCTTTGGTCTCTACAACCCATTAAATAAGAAAAGAAAGCAGCCAGGCTAAAAATATACTCCCAATTTCATTTGATTTGATTCTAAATTTTAATGACTACAATATTTTGTATGTAATAATGATTCCAAACACTAATCACATGTTCACCCTTTGGATAGTTTTGTATATTGCTCACTATTTCATACATATTTGTAAAAAATATACACATTTTTTTTAATGGAAACCAATTATTGTACTTGTGCTTTCTGATTTGTCCACAACAATTGGGTTCGTTTTAGCTCTAGTAGAATGTGTCTGATAGGGAGTTGTTGATTTTAATAACACCTCAGAATAACTTGAGGTGGACCAACTACGTATTATTGTTTTACTTTGAATAAATGCTTGAAGTGAAACAGTCGTTCGTCATCTTATTTAAAGAACCTTCTCACCCATCCATCCTGACAACGCACGAGGACCGAAGACACAACCCAAAAAAGGAGTCGCACCATCGTCAGGGGTGAACTAGACGAAGGTCGTGCCACACTTTGGACTTTGTGTGGTTCACATTCGAAAAAGACTCAAATCCTAGAAATGTTTGTGACGCGGTAACTTAAAATCTAAATATTTATATCGCTGCAACAATTGTTAGTCTGCTTTAGGCCTGCTGTGCTGTGACTTTTGTCACGTATAATAAATTTAAAGCCTAATGAAATTATCGTTGGCATTGGTTAGGGTCGAAGTTTGCTACGATTGACTCTTGTCAATAGAATTGGCCTCGGTATGTCAGTGGCAATGAATTGAGGTGTTGATCGTCATTTAATTGGTCACCAGGGCTGCAGACAATTATTTGTGTCAGGAAGTTCATCAGTTTTATTGAAATTCATCTTCCTTTTTTGTTCAGTGCAATGGTAAACTACCCCTACTGGTTTAGTACATTGTTTGTGGGATTGTTTACATACAGTTTAGTATTAGAATATTAATTAGGTGCAGTTATATTTAGCAGATTGAGACTTTCACTTTCACATTTTTATATAATTCGCTACAGTTTTTCCGTAAATTTTATTTTGTTTAAATTAGAGTTTTAATCAATTTTGTAGTAATTGTTTACTATATCCAGATCATTATATAACAGGTGTCTTAAAAGTCCCCCCCCCCCTTTAACTTTTGTGTTTGTTAAAACAAACAAATATCCTTTGGGAACTTAGCCCAAAGTATCTTTTCAGCAATCGGAAATTTTGGGTGTCCCCTAAAAATGGGGGATTTCGGGGGCAACTCAAAATTTTTAAATGGGAAGTATGGTCATGTGATACCTCATTTTAAAAGTCTATTTAAGGCTAGGAAAATGACATTGAGAAAATAAAAATCGGACCACCCAAAACAAAATGGCGGCCCTAAACGTGCTGAAATAAATCGACATAAAGTTGCTAATATCTCGAAAAGGAAGAGTTTTTAGAAAAAATTTCAAGAGACAAAAAATTTTTATTTCAAAGTGCTTGACCTAAAATATTGCTTAGAAATTGATTTCGTAAATTTTAAGTCTACTCCTACATCTTAGAAAATTTTGTAAAAAAAAAACCAACAATTTGCGAAATAGGTCTATTCACGACGGTGCTGAATAGCTGCAAAAATTTTCGCACGGCAGTCCGCATATTGGGAGTATTTTCAATACACAAAGCATTGCGTGCTTCGCACGCCATTCCGCGTATTGGAAGTGTCTTCAATACACAATGCATTGCGTGCTTCACAAGCCAACCCCCGTATTGGGAGTATCTTCAATACACAATGTATCTTACGTTTTGATCGATTTTGGGGGAACCAAGCGAGCTATAAGGTCGCGTAAAAAAAATGTATAGAATAACATCCCACATGTAGGTATATTTGTAGAAAAAACTCTAAAACAAATTCATTCTCGTTGGAAAAATCTCAAAAAATAGTTACTTCCGGTCAAAAAACGTGCTTCCGGTTGTTGGATTTTTTGGCTAACGAACTCGTCCGAGCGACGTAGACAACCAACATGTGTACCAAATATGAACGAAATCGGACTTAAAATGCGGCCGCTAGATTGCGAACACATATAGGCCTATACATGATTTTTAATGACACCCCAAAACGTGTTCTGGGGACCATGATCGGTGCTCATTTGCTACTCCCGACGTTGGGTCTTACCATAAGGGCCACTGCAATAGCTCATTTTTTCTATGGAAATTCCCTAATTATGAACATGACTACCCATCTGGGATTTTCCACAGTCGTAACCAGAAAATTATCCTAGCACGTATGATATAATATGTTAACTGTTAATCATTTGGGCCTTATTGTTTCCTAGAAGAGTTATTGCAGACAGTAATGCATTTAAACTGAGTCATGCATTGTAGACAGACATATTTTGGTCCCCACCGGCACATCCACTTGAAACAAATCATTCATCTGTTTCTAAAAATATCCCTGCTTTTACATTTTCAATTAGCTTTTGTAAATTGTTTACAGTTTGGCCGAAATCGCTTGCAATTTTTGTTCCTTAACACTTCTCCAGAAGTTCTTAATTTTATTCATTACTTATTGCTGTAGTTACAATGGTCCGTATTACGGAAAATGTCCACCTAGTTTAATAGTGGTCCCTAGATCTCAAAATCATAGTTGTATTTAACAGTGGCGTAATTAAAGAGTGGCCTACATGGCAAAATGTCACGAGCCCATGGGGCCCGCAAGGGGTCTCTAAATAATTTAGGCTAAATTGACCAAAACTTGAATAATATTAAATTACTTAAGGGATTTAGCGATTAACGAATGTCTTTAATAATTGTATTTCTTGTTAAATTAATGCTCGATTTGAAATGAGGAAAGAATTTAGTGTAGCCTACTGAAAGAAAAAAAGTTTTGTACCAAAAATACACTGATATGGATTTTAATTTTACATCTACTAAAAATTACTTGATACTTAGGCCCACAATTGAATTTAATAGGTAAGGAGATTCGATGCGGGAAAATCTTTACTCTAAGTTACAAAATTTTTTCTATGTATACACCCTCTCCGTGAGGGCCCCCCCACGTGAAAGTTTGCCACGGGCCCCTCGACCTCAAGAGAGAAGCGGGACGGACGGGCAATGCTGGACTAAAAACACAAGTCCCAGCGACTGCAAATCGCCCACTTACCGTTCCCCTACTCTGAGTACCGTCCAATACAAAGTAGAGAGTGAGTCCAAGAGAAAATTTTGGAGGTTGACTAGTAGCGCCACAGCCGGCTTAAATCGCAAGCCGCAAGATAGTTGAAACTTTCATTCTTAATCTCGTGTTTCGGATTGTATTTATAAATGAACTAGCTGACCCGTACGGCGTTGCCCGTGGTAGTTGGTATTTTCAGTCTTTTTAACGTAATTGTATTCTTTTTAAGTGTTCATTCAGTGAGTGGTATTTGGCTTTTATATATATAGATCTTAAATAATAAAATCACTATTGTCATAATACTAAAATATCTGAAATTATGATTTTAGTAACTTTGATCCCTCCAAATCCCTCCTAAAATTTCGACATTTTTCATACCCTTTCTTAGTGAGCACCTATGGCCCTAGAGGACGCTACATACCAAATTTCATTCCAATCCGTTCAGTAGTTTTGAAGAAATCGTGATTTAATAACGTTAATCCCCCAAACCCCCCTAAAATTTCAAATTTTTTTGAAACCCTTTCTTAGCGAGCGCCTATGGCCCTAGAGGAAGCTCCATACCAAATTTCATTCTAATCCGTTCAGTAGTTTTGAAGAAATCGTGATTTAATAACGTTATCCCCAAACCCCCCTAAAATTTCGAATTTTTTTGAAACCCTTTCTTAGCGAGCGCCTATGGCCCTAGAGGAAGCTCCATACCAAATTTCATTCCAATCCGTTCAGTAATTTTGAAGAAATCGTGATTTAATAACGTTAATCCCCCAAACCCCCCTAAAATTTCGAATTTTTTTGAAACCCTTTCTTAGCGAGCGCCTATGGCCCTAGAGGAAGCTACATACCAAATTTCATTCCAATCTGTTCGGTAATTTTGGAGAAATCGTGATTTAGTCATTTTTACCCACTAAAATTTCCAATTTTTTAAAACCCTTTTTTAGTGAACACTTATGGCCCTAGAGGAAGTTACATACCAAATTTCATTCCAATCCGTTCAGTAGTTTTGAAGAAATCGTGATTTAATAACTTTGATCCCCCAAACCCCCCTAAAATTTCGAAATTTTGCATACCCTTTCTTAGTGAGACCCTAGAGGAAGCTACATACCAAATGTCATTCCAATCCGTTCGGTAGTTTTAAAGAAATCGTGATTCAATAACTTTGATCCCCCCAAACCCTCCCTAAAATTTTGAATTTTTTCAAACTCTTATTGAGCACCTATTGCCCTAGAGGAAGCTACATACCAAATTTCATTTCAATCCGTTCGGTAGTTTTTGAGAAATCGTGATGAGTGGGTCAGTGAGTGAGTGAGTGGTATTTCGCTTTTATATATATAGATAGTCCGGGAAATAACTTTAAATTTACATGTTTTACGTGAGACTTTAAAATATGAAAATTATTGTTTTAAATCTCCCTAAAATGGAATTAAAAATAACAAATTTTTACTTAATTTAACCTTTTAATAAAATTACTTTCCGACGATTTCTTCCAATTACGAGGTACAAGACAAAACCACCTAGACTTTAAGGGGATTAAAAAAATTATTGAAAATCGGCGTCCGAAACACGTTAGTACGAAGTGTATGCTTGCCCTGTTTTACGCAAAGTGGAGAAGACCCTTAACTTATTCGATGATGAAATAGTTAATTTAATACCCACATTTTGCGTGTACTTCTGCCAAATATAATTGTTAGAATTATGACGGTAAATCTTGTGTAAATTCTTATTGTGTTAGTAACAGTACATTATTTTTGATTATACAGGGTGGAACAAAGTTAGTGTTAAAAACTTCGGGAAATGGTTCTATGTGTCAAAATAAATAGAAAATCAAGAATAATATTTTTTCGAAAAACGCTTCTTTTTCCAAATATCCGCCATTTTATTTCCTTTAATAAATAATTAATATCTAGAGAACGGTTTAACCGATTGAGTTCAAACTTGGCATGAAGTTTAACCTAACAATGATCTACATAAAAAACAAAGTTGTAAAAACTATTTCAAGAATTATGGAGTACTTACACTTCCATGTATTTACATACTTGAAGTGTTGCTTTTTTTTAAATTTAAGTGTGATCATGTCCAAAATATGGATATACACAACTACAGCACCAGACAAGCTTGTGAGTATCGTGCCAAACAGCACAGGTTAAATTTATACAGTAAACTTCCCTCACAAGCTGGTGCAAAGTTCATGAATAAGCTTCCTAAAAGCATTCAAAATTCCCCAAACTATAGGATTTTTAAAAACAGTCTTAGACAATTTCTATTGTCTGGATCCTTTTACTCGGTGGAAAAGTTTCTGCATCATGATGATATTTTGTGATTGATGTGATCTCTTCTTTTTTTTTTTGTGCTTTGTATTATTGTATTGTCTCATTTTAACTGTGTTGTGTGTTGATACTCTATTTCAATTTCTTTAAATTTAAGTAAGGATTTTGGAATAAAATAATATGTAGGCTACTTTTGTAATTCACTTGTAGGATATCCTTGTTGTTTTGTTTATTCTGTTTTTTTATATTCTCTATATTATATTATTTACTTAAAATTAATTGATACCTGACTTGTCCTATACAAAATGTAAAATTTGTCAAAAGGATAAATAAATTGAATTGAATTGAATTGAATTGAATCTATCTTCAGGAAAATAAGCGATTATATCCAATTATGCATTTCAAAATGGCGACTGTTTGAATATTTCAAACCTAAATTACTCAAAACCCGTACATTTTAACAAAAAATGTCAAGACTTTTTTTGTAGCCCTTTTGATTCCCTATCGGTTGGTGTAACTGTTAAAACAATCGAATGAAGGATAAAGCTAAATTACGTGTAATAATTGGTTTATTCAACCCGGCATCCTATGCCTACACTGTAAATACTACAATATTGTATGTACATTCGCTGTCATTGTCTTTAACTTAACTATTATTCTTCATCCGATTGTTTTGAAAGTTCTATCATTCGATAGGGAATTAAAAAGGCTACAGAAAAGGTACGTTCACATTTTTTGTTAAAATGTACAGTTTTTGAGTAATTTAGGTTTGAATTATTCAAACAGCCGCCATTTTGAAACGCATGATTGGATATAATCGTTTATTTTTCTTAAGATAGATCATTGTTACGTTAAACTTCATGCCAAGTTTGAACTCAATCGGGTAACCCGTTCTCTAGATATTAATTATTTAGTAAAAGAAACAAAATGGCGGATATCTGGAAAATAAAACGTTTTTCGGAAAAATATTATTCTTGATTTTCTACTTATTTTGACCCGTATAACCATTTCCCGAAGTTTTTAACACTAACTTAATTCCACCTGTAGTATATCAGTAAAATGTTCTACGTAAAATATAGGCTGTGCTCTCAATCGAGCGCGCGAAGCGAGCACTGGTGCGCGAAAGGGCTGATACGATCAGGAGATCGTTGTGCAGGGTGTTTGCTCTGTGGTTTGTCAAGAAAAATTGTTGCTGTGATAGTTTGTACGCGCAAAAAGTGAGTAGTTCGGTTGCGTAGTGGGAGATCTCGATGATATTTTTATGCGCATTAGCTTTTGAATCGACTAAGTTAACCAGGGTAATTCGCTTCAATAATTCTACGTGTTTTGGCTGGTCTAGGCCAATACGAATGATGTAGGACTATGATTTGATCTAAAATGCGTTATAATTAACGATAAACTCCCCTCAAAAGGAGGAACATTAAATAAAATAACGGTAGTTTTATATTATTAAAATGGACCTAAATACTGTCCTCACTAGGAAGAAGTGGGTTTCAGACATTTTTTATTTTAGAAAATCTCTTTTACAATGTTGTTAAAACTTCCATGTAATTTCAAAATCTACCTGCGCCATTAGGCCGATCCGAAAGGGATTTTCAGGGTTTTTTAGCGAATGTCCATAGGAAAAATGAGCTATTGCAGTGGCCCTTATAGTAAGACCTAAGGTCGGGAGTAGCAAATGAGCACCGATCATGGTCCCCAGAACACGTTTTGGGGTGTCATTAAAAATCATATACAGGGTGATTCACGAAGTTATCCCCACACTTATACAGCTCGTTCTACTAGTAAAAATAATGAAAAAAGTTCATATAAACATAGGTCCGAAAACGCTTCGTTTTCCAGATATCCGCTATTTTTTATTTTTTTTTACAAAATAATTCATATCTAGAGAACGGTTTGACTGATTGAGTTCAAACTTGGCATGAAGTTTAACCTGACAATGATATACCTCAAGAAAAATAAACGATTGAATCCAATCATGCGTTTCAAAATGGCGGCTGTTTGAAAATGTCAAACTTAAATTACTCAAAAACCGAACGTTTTAACAAAAAATGTCAAGACACCTTTTTTGTAGCCCTTTTGATTCCCTGTCGGATGGTGTAACTGTCAAAACAATCGGGTGAAGGATAATAGCTAAGTTAAAAGGTAATGACAACAAATGTCCATAAAATATTGTAGTATTTACTGTGTTGGTATAGGATGCCGGGTTGAACAAATCAATTATTACACATAACTTAACTATTATCCTTCATCCGATTGTTTTTGCAGTTACACCATCCGATAGCGAATTAAAAGGGCTACAAAAAAGGTGTCTTGACATTTTTCATTAAAATGTACGGTATTTTAGTTATTTAGGTTTGAAATTTTCAAACAGCCTCCATTTTGAAACGCAACATTTGATACTATCGATTATTTTTCTTGGGATATATCATTGTTAGGTTAAACTTCATGCCAAGTTTGAACTCAATCAGTCAAATCGTTCTCTAGATTTGAGTTATTTTGTACAAAAAACAAAATGGCGGATATCTGGGAAACGAAGAGTTTTCGGTCCTATGTTTATATGAACTTTTTTTGTTATTTTCACCTGAAGAACAAGTCCTGCGAGTTTCTCCGTTTCTTCGTGGGACACCCTGTATATATGTATATATGTGTTCGCACTCTAACGGACGTATTTTAAGTCCGATTTGGTTCAAATTTGGTACACGTGTTGGTTGTCTACGTCGCTCGGACGAGTTCGTTAGCAAAAAAATCCAACAACCGGAAGCACGTTTTTTGACCGGAAGTGACTATTTTTTTAGATTTTTCCTACGAGAATGATTTTTTTTTTGTTGAGTTTTTTACAAATATAAATGTAGGATGTTGATCTTCACATTTTGTTTTTTTTTGCGCGACCTTATAGCTCGCTTGGTTCCTCCAAAATCGATCAAAACGTAAAATACCATAGAAGTACCCGGTTCAAAGCCATGTGGTGGATTCTACCGTGGGGTTGGCGTGCGAAGCACCCAATGCATTGCGTATTGAAGATACTCCCAATACGGGGGTTGGCGTGCGAAGCACGCAATGCTTTGTGTATTGAAGATACTCCCAATATGCGGAATGGCGTGCGAACCATTTTGCAGCTATTCAGCACCGTCGTGAATAGACCTATTTCCCAAATTGTTGGTTGAAACCCTAAAACATAGGCCTATAAACTTAATTTTGGAAATTTGCTCAACTCACGTCTGCGGTTCATCTGCGCCTATGTTGAATTAGGTAGTTTCAAGTCTTTTGTCCGATCGTCACGGACTCAAAGTTTAGGCCCTATCTGATTTGATGGAAACATCTTGTGCTCCTTCTTGTAATGCTAAATGTAAAACTGTTTTGCATGCTCTTCACAGAATGGCGCACCTGGATTGTTCAAGGTTTTGGCTTGGACGTCGAGCTACGCGTTTTACGACAAACATTTCGTTTTAAAACATACATATTTATAGAAAATCTGAAGTCGTATCATCTGAAGGAATGCCTATACGAAAGTTTAAAGAAAGTATAACAATACGCCATATAGCCCAGTCGGTATAGGTTACAACTACCAGTAATTTGCAATACGGCTGAATTTTTTTTATAAGTACATTAAAGTATGTAAATTAACATAAAAAAAAGTTTACCATTATATCGATTTCCCAAAGTCGAAAAAAAAATCGATTATCATTTTATTTTCGATTATCCTTAATATTTCGAGCTGGGATGAAGATAGAGGAAAATAAAAAATACCACCGTGTAGGGGAGGTATTTTTCAACAAAAATGGTCATATGTATTTATTTCGTCCGAGCAATGGTTTGTCTGGAAAAAATTCGATAATGCAGGTATGTATTTTGCAGCAGGGAAATCACTAAAAGGGGCATCTTATTCATATATGAAGAGTTGGCTCATTCTAAATTGGCCAAATTTTAATATATCGAATTGAAACTTGACATAGGAGTTAAAATATATATTTTAAACATTTATGCTGAGTCTCAGCTTGTTATCTTGAAAATCACCCGATCTAGGAGTCGATTTCGATTATCGATTTTAGGAGTACCGGACTCACGAACTAATTTCATATTTCTTGTTTTTGAAAACACTAGTTTTTATGTTCCTACTACAAGACTGCTAACAAAACTAGGCCTGTTTTGAATAGTAATTTAGGAATATATCCTTTGCCCCAAAATGACATATTACTATAAGAGAGTGTAGAGGATAAATCAAAGAATTGAACTGTATACTTGTAAATCATTATTTCATAAAAGTATTCGACTTAGCGTTACTTGAATTACAAACGAGGTGAAACAAATGAAACCCGTGGCCATAAAGAACATACAAAAAATGACTGTTGTACAGCGTGGGAAGTGTTGGTATATGGGTTGAGATCACTATCACGACGCTTTAACATCGTTTGTTTTCATTATTTCTAATATTGGAATATGATATGGAACTGCAAATATATTGTTAAGTATTAGTTATTTAAGTATGTAAATATTTAATTCTATGTTTTCCCTCAATATCTTTAGCTACCTTACGCATTATTAACCCAAATAAAACACAATGCCCTCTAAAAGAGAATTTTAGCAGTTAAAGTTCAAGAAAATAAAAATAAACGAGAACTAGAAACCCCGGAATCGCAAAATAATGTTTCACTGGCTAAACCTTTTGCTTACTTCCTTACTGGCACACTACTTTTAACCTAAGCTCAAAACCACATTAATTTGTTATTTCACAGAACTACTAGTATAATATAGTGAGGCAAAAGGCATGGCAAGATTTATGCAAGTTACGATAGAACTACACGGACTGAGTATACTAGAGAAGATCTAGCATGAGCCGTGGCCTTGAGATGCGCAGTAGACTCGGAGTTGATTCGAGTGGTGAGGGTGAGAAAGGCTCAGTCTGTTGCCGCGCTCTGAACATAGCACTTCGGTCCGGAAACCTTTGTGCGGGTTTCCAATAAGTATATTGTCTGTGCGTGGTGTCACTATCTCTCCAGCGGACAGCGCCCTCACTTGCCTAAATCCTTCCCTCCCGCCAACGTATCTCATGCTATATCTGATGAATTATAAAATCGAGAGTCCCGAGTGTGCGCAGGGATGTGGACGCCGGGAGTCTACAGTGATCGGCCCACAGAGTTAGAGTTAGAAGCATCCACAACTTTTCACCAACATGTGTGAAGCTTTTCAACAACGCTACGAGAATCGCCTAAACTTTATGGAAGACAAACAGAACGTGTTTGCTTGAAAACTAAAGTTCCCACGTTCCTTTTACTCTGTAGGCCTATATTTGTCTAAAAATAAAACATTTAAAACGATTACAATTTCTCCAGTACTGTTTATCTTGAAGTATACTGTATGTGCAGACTGTCGTTTGTCTGGGACAAAACTTACGAAATTAGACTGTAAGCAGGTCTAATTCAACCTATCTATATATATAAAAGCCAAATCCACTGACTCACTGATCACGATTTCTCAAAAACTACTGAACGTATTGGAACGAAATTCGGTATGTAGCTTCCTCTAGAGCCATAGGTGCTAACTAAGAAAGGTTTTAAAAAAAATTCGAAATTTTAGGGGGGTTTGTGGGGGTCAAAGTTACTAAATCATGATTTCTCTAAAACTACCGAACGGATTGGAATGAAATTTGGTATATAGCTTCCTCTAGGGCCATAGGTGCTCTCTAAGAAAGGTGTTAAAAACTTCGAAATTTTAGAGGGGGTTTGGGGGTCAAAGTTACTAAATCACGATTTCTCCAAAACCATTGAATGGATTGGAATGAAATTTGGTATGTAGCTTCCTCTTGGGCCATATGTGCTAACTAAGAGAGGTTTTAAAAAAATTCGAAATTTTAGGGGGGTTTGGGGGGTCAAAGTTACTAAATATCGATTTCTCTAAAACTACTGAACGGATTTTAATGAAGTTGGGTATGTAGCTTCCTCTAGGGCCGTATGTGCTAACTAAGAAAGGTTTTAAAAAAATCTCGAAATTTTAGGGGGAGTTTGGGGGGTCAAAGTTACTAAATATCGATTTCTCTAAAAATACTGAACGGATTGGAATGAATTTTGGTATGTAGCTTCCTCTAGGGCCGTATGTGCTAACTAAGAAAGGTTTTAAAAAAATCTCGAAATTTTAGGGGGAGTTTGGGGGGTCAAAGTTACTAAATATCGATTTCTCTGAAACTACTGAACGGATTGGAATGAAATTTGGTATGTAGCTTCCTCTTGGGC
>JAGFPH010009176.1:0-23024 GCA_018207615.1 Philaenus spumarius
TTTGTCTATCTGTAAATTCTTGTAAAAGCCTTCTCATGATATTCTGCATTGTTCGCTAAATCTATGTGAAATGCAATATGATTCTTTTCACTTGTTTCAGAGCAAGTTGTTCTAATGCTGCTGACTTGATTAAAATGTCTGGGAACGTAACCTAATAGTTTACACGTGTGTTACTAGTATCAGCTGTAATCTTTTAACTGTGTCCAGAGCAAAGATTTCTTCTTAACTAACTTAGGCCTACTTTGAATCTTAGAATCATTCTATAATTTGTTTTATTTTAATTATTTTAGACTTTGGGAATATTGGTGTCTACCAATATATCCGTTACACTCCCCCTGCTGGGTGTAAAATTGTACCACCAATTTTTGTTTATTTATTTTCTCCCCTTTTGTATTGAAGTGAATTGAAGACGGTGTTTATTTTCTGTGTAGTATCTGTGTTTATGTTTGTAGTAAGTCGATGTTTGTGGAATTGCTGATAACGTAGTATGAATCACATGTTTAGCTGATAATGTAGAAGGCAAGTGCTGGAATTCATGCGTTAGAGTTTCCTTGAAGGCAGTGTGGATTTGCTGTGCCAGCATCAGGTCGGTTGCTTGATAACGGTTTGTTATTGTAGGCCTATTTAGAATTAGTGTTGTATATACAAATACGTTTTTGTATATCTATTGGAATGTGTAGTATTTTTGTTACTTTCGCAAGATGAAAATTCCGCTTGATCAGGGCTTCCTCTTCAAGTAACGAAAGTCGTTAGAAAATCTGTTTTCGGATAGTGTAGTTCCCAAGTTCGCGACTCTCAGGTTTACTAACTATATCCGGAATATTGAGTTTGCAGTCGCTAGGCTGTTTACTGGCGTTGGCGTTGTATACACATTCACGATATCTGGGTCTCTTTAAATTGTTTACCGACTGTTATGATGTTATCTACAAAGATGTTTAATAGATCAGATCTCGATGTTATTTACTTTTAAAAGCTTTACTTATTCAAAGTTTAATTGTTATTTAGTTTTACTTATTTAAATGATTACTGGTTTTTACTAAGGCTTTAATTGTTGCTGCAAATAAAAATTTGTATTACATTGATGATACTGCTGTTAAATACATAATTAGTGCTTAAATCTAGTACATGTAACTTATTTCTAATTTCTACAATACTAATTATAGACAGATCTCGATGATATTATATATTTTTACACAATAATGTACACATAACATATTTTTGTTTATAATGACCTTCTGTGATACATTTTCATTCTCGAAATATGTATGGGTTCATTTTGTAGCTTTCCGTACTTTAATATTTCTACTAGGTATGTTAGGTTGTTAACCTTTTTTATAATCGAGAATGGACTAGTATATTGCATATCAAATTTCGTGGGCGTTTTTCCATGGAATTCCCGTTTTATTAAAACTTCGTCTCCTACTTGAAATTCAAAATCTGTCCTCTTCTTATCATAATATTTTTTTTTGTTTATCTTGAGCCTTTTTTATGATTTCTGGCAAACTTTTTCTAATGTCTTGTATCTGTGTTATGTGTTGTTTTATATCATAATTTGGGTTTTCTTGAATTTGTATTATTTCCATGGGGTTATTTGGTTCAAAAGCGTACATTAATTTATTTGGTGAATACCCCGTGCTAGTTTGCTTTGTTGAATTGTAACAGTATACAACTTTGTCTAGGTACTTTGACCATGCATTTGGCTTTTCGTGTACGTAGTGGGATAACATATTAGCAAGTGTGCCGTTAAATTTTTCAGTTAATCCTTGTGTTTGTGGCGAATAAGCGCTGCTTAGAATTTGATTAATTCCTAGAGTTGATGTTAAGTTCTTTATGATTTCGTTATTAAAATGTGTTCTCCTGTCAGATTGTAATATTCGCATTTTATCATGTTTTAAAATTATTTTCATTAAATTCTCAGCTACAGTTTTTGCGTCTGCTGTTTTGCACTTAAAAGCCCAGGCATATTTGGTTGTTGCGTCGGTACAAGTTAAAATGTATTTATGAGCATACGATGAGTTTATCGGTCCAATAAAGTCTATTATTATTCTATCCATGGGTTTGTGTGTAGGTAATATTGGTTTTAATAACCCGTATGGTTTTCTGGTTGGTATTTTACGTTTTTGACAAGTGTTACATGTCTTTGTGTATTCTTGTACGTCTTTATGCAAATTTGGCCAATGGTATCTGTCCTTTATTTTTGAAATTGTTTGGTAGTATGAGTAATGTCCTCCTGTGAGTGGATTGTCATGGGCTTGTATTAAAATTTCTTGTTTTAATTCGTCCGGTATGGCCAAAAGTTTTATTACGTCTTCGCCATTGAATTGTTTGAAGTATATAATTTGATCCTCTAACGTGTAATGTCTAGATGCCCTGTCAATTTTTTTGTTACCTCGGTCAATGTTTAAAAGTGCAAGTTTGATTTGTTTTAAGTACGGATCCTTTGATTGTAGTAATTCTAAGTTTCGTGTTTCGTAATTTATTAAAAATACATCCTCAAAGTTTTGTGGAATTTCCTCTCCCGTTTCCTGTCTAGATAAGAAATCTGGCAAACCCATTGTTTTCCCTTTCTTGTATTTTATGTCAAGATCGTAATCTACTAATTTGGTTGCTAGTCGGCCTAACCTGTTTGATGGATTTTTGAAATTTTGAAAGTATTGTAATGCTGAATTGTCGGTGAAACATGTAATTTTTCTGCCTAATAGGTATTCTCTCCAATACTCAATAGAATAAACTAATCCGAGCATTTCTTTTTCAACTGTGGAATATCTTGTTTCGTGTGGTTTTAATTTTCTGGATAGGTAAGCAATTGGATATTCTTGATTATTGTTAGGATCTAGTTGTGTTAATACCGCTCCGATTCCAATATTCGAAGCGTCAGTGTATACGTTTGTGTTCCTGGTTTCTTTAAAATGTGATAACAATGGTGGATTGGTTAAAATTGATTTTATCTGTTCAAAAGCTTTGTTACAATTTTCTGTCCAAATTATTTTAGAGTTTTTTTGTTGTTGGTTTTTGAGAAGTTCTGTTAAAGGGTGTGTAATTTTTGCGTAATCTTTGATGAATTTTCTAAAAAAGCCTGAAACTCCTAGGAAAGCTCTTATATTACGTAAGGTTTTTGGTTGTTTGAAGTCTAATATTGGCTGTATATTAGATTTTAGAGGCTCTATTCCTTCTGTCGAAACCTTGTGTCCCAATATTTCAATTTCTTTGTAAAACAATTTACATTTTTTTGTATTTAGTTTTAGATTTGCTTTGTCTACTTCATTTAAAACAGCTTCTAGATTGTGTAATTTCTCTTCAAAGGTAGGTGCAAACACTAATGTGTCGTCTAAATATGATAAACACTTTTTAAAAAGGGGTTTTGCTAGTGTTTTGTTTAGGGCTTTCTGGAATATTGCGCTTGATACTTTAAGTCCCTGTGGTAATCTTGTATATCTTAACATTTTGTCTTGAGTTCTAATTGTTAATAATGGTTTACTTTCTTCATGTACTTGTAATTGAAAAAAAGGCGTTTTTTAAATCTAACTTTGTGAAATATTGTGAGTTATTTAAACAGCTGAACATTAGTTGTAAACTTGGAATTGGAAAATTTTCATTCTTTATTTGTTCGTTTACTTTTCTGAAATCTGCTACTAATCTGTGCGAGTTATCTTGGTTTTTGACTATAAATGCTGGTGACGCGTATTCCGTGAAATTTGGACATTCTTCTAAAATTCCTGCCTTTACTAGGTCATCTAATTCGTGATTTAATAACTGTCTTTCCTGATTACTTTGGCGATATGGTGGTACGATAACTCCTGATGTTCCCTGAATTACTTGTATTTTTACTGGGTTAATTTTGGCTGGGCTTAGGTCTTTGACCTCCGTAGTAAAGATGTGTTTATATTTTTTTATTATTTCTGTCACTTGCCTGTGTTGCGTTTCTGTCAAGTTTTCACAAATTTGGAATTGTACTCCATTTTTGTCAGTTATTTGTTCCTTTTTTGAATTTTTGGGTAGAGTAGTTTGTGTGGGTGTCATGTTTTTGTTTACTGTATCATAAATTTTTTTGTTTTCTTCATTTTTGTTTAAGTGACCTATAAGTGTTCTTGGCATAAGTATTTGGGGTCGTCTTGATGCATTGTATATGTAAACATAATATTTATTTTCCTGTTGGGATATGTAGGCATGAATTTGTTTTTGTTCCCTTAAGTGCCTGTCCGTTTCAAAATCCATTATTTCGCTATAATTTTCTATTTCTTGTACACGTAAACTTTGCCCTGGTGCTATTTTAATTTGTTCGTTTGATCTTATTTCGGGATGGTTTACTATGTTGTTATTTATTAATAATCGTATATTTTTTAAATTTTGGAGCCATGATTCATTCATTTCTATTTTACACTTTTGGTCATTTGAATATAGGGTAATATGTTTCTTATTGAAGTCGATTTTTGCTCTATTTTCTAGTAAGAAGTTATTGCCTAAAATAACTTTGGTATTTATTCCAGATGCAACATAAAATTTGTTAGTGAATTTTATTCCATTAATTTCAAATGGTAAGGTTATCTCTCCATGTATTTTTAAATTGTCGTCTGTAGCAGATTTTATTATTGTTTTTGTTTTAATTGTTATGGGTTTATTTTTGACTAGGTCATAATGACAGATTGAAACATTTGCGCCAGAATCTAAAATCGTTTCAATATCTTGATTATTTAATGTTTTGAACTTTATGTTAATTGTGCATACTCTTGAATTTTCTTTTTTATTTAAAAATAATGTATTGTATACATCCCATGTTACATCCTTGTCTGATTTTCGAGACTTAGGTACCCCGTTTTGATTTAAAATTTGCTTGTGAAATGTGCTAAATGAGTTAAAGTCATTTTCTCGTTGTACTGCCTCTTCCAGTTCTATCCCGTTAACGCCTGGTGTCATCAAATTGTGTACGTGTGACTGACCCAAGTTATCGTCCTGTACCGAGTATTGTGTTCCAACTGAAGTGCCTGGTATTTTGCTTGAATCATTTGAATTACAGTATGCTTGTTTATATTTCTTTTGCCTTAATGAAATAGAGTAATATTTTCTGCCATTGAACTGCTTGTTGTTATTATTGTTTTGCCTAGGTGTACTTAAGTTAGGTATCCGTTTATTTTGCATGTTTAATTGTTGAAATTTGGTATGAAAATTTGTATATTTGTGTTTTGGGGTGGTATAGTTCTTGTTTTGTATAGTCTCTCCTTTAGTCCGTTTTTGATTGAATGATAGTTTTGAACATTTATTAGAGTAGCATTGTTGAGTTGAGTGGCCATTTCTTCTACATTTTTGGCAATACTTTTTATTTACATAGGTATAAGACCTACTTTGGTTTCTCGTATATTGAGGATAAGTATCCATTTTTAAATTGAAAGCACATTCTTCTGTTGTGTGATTGTCCATTTTACATATGTTACAGTTATATTTTCTGAAGAAACATTTGTTTGATGAGTGATTGTTTTTATTGCAGATTGAGCATATTTGCCCTACACTGTTTTGGCCGTTGTAAAGTTGATAGCAGTTTATATATGTTTGTAGTGTTTTTTGATGCCTGTTGTCAAATCGTTGGTTGGTTTTATATTGAGGTGTTAGATTTTGGTTAAGTTTTTGAAATTTGGTTGGTTTGTGGCCATTTTGGTTTATATTTACTCCTAATGTGTGTATAATTTCCGTGAGTTGTTCTAGCTTTTCTGACATTTTGTTTAGGTTTTCAAAATATGTAGTACTCGTGTTTTCGTTGTTTTCCATCTTTTTTAAATGTCTTTGTTTATTTAGTGTCTGTTGAAATATCTGTAGTTCAATGTTTCTTAAATTTTCCTCTAATTGGCTAAGTGTTTTAGTTTCCATTTTTATAATGCGTTCGAAAATGTCTGGTTTTAAACCCTGTATTACGTGAAAAATTATTTGTGTATCATCTATGTTTGGGTTCATTCTTCTGCAAAGAGCCTGTATTTGTAAGTAAAAGTTTATGGACGTTTCTGATTCAGTTTGTGATTTGTTTGTTAAAATTATTTGTAAGTTTTGGCTCTGAGCTATTGGTATAAATAGATTTATTAATTCTTGTTTTGCTTTTTCCCATGTTATCTCCCCCTCTTGATTAATTTGTATGAAGTTTTCATACCAATTTAAAGCTGATTGTGCAAGATATGTAGGTAATAAAGTTATTTGTGTTTTTGGTGTCCAACCGTTTGCTCTCGACGCTACTTCATATCGAGATATAAATGTGTGTATGTCTTCTGATGGTAAACCACGGTATTGTGAGGGTTGTATTAAAGGTATTTTTTCTTTCCTCTCCATTTCAGTTATTCTTTTTATTGGTTTTTGTGATGGGTAGTTTTTTTTGTAAAATTTATTTATTCGTGTATGTTAATTATCTTTCCTTTGTTATATTTGTAAATGTTAGTGTTTATTAAATTAATTTATTACTACTTAAAATCATTTCTCAATAAAATCGAAATCATATACCAGATATTTGTTTTTCTTATTTTTCTAACCCTTATGCTATACACAATGTATTACTAGTCTCTGCAATTATATTCACCCAATTAGCTTATTTTAAATTTAGCGCCTCCACCATGTAAGGTTACTATTTTGATTTGGGCGAATTTATTCTGTAAGGTATATTTTTATATGGGGGCTCCACCAGATTCGATTTACGAATCAATCTATGCTTGGCTTGAGAGGTCTGACTCCTAACTAATTGGTTGAAATAACTTCAGAGACGTTTGATGGTTTGAATTAAATGTATAATTGATAATAAGATATTGTACATGACATATGATTAATTTAATGACTACACCTTTTCTACATTAATAACATTTAGAATTTTTTTAAATTGATTTATTGAAAAAAAAACTTGAATTAACATGATACTTAATTATTGAAATTTGTTCTTAAGAAATGTACAAATTATTAATATACAATTTCTTAATGTTTAATTTCTCAAATCGTCTCTTCCTCTAAACTTTACTTCATAATAAGTTGCTGAATCTACTAAACTAATTTTACCAGGATATTTTGATAATTATTATTCGTAATCTATAATGTTGTTAAGGGAGTCTGTACTATTCAATTACTATGCAGGCTCCTTAATATTTAATATATATAACTTATCCTTTATTAAAATAGGCTAACAACTAAACATTGTATAAAATATTTGAAATTAAAAGTTTGATAATTAAGTTGACATAATTCCTTACTTTAAAACCTTATCCTAAACAGCAGTTTCTAACCTTTTTAATTGAATCGGAATCTCCTTTCAATTGCTTATTAGGTATTATTAAATCCTTGGCAGCTAATTTTCTATAAAGAAGACCCGACCAAATTGCTTAGTTATTGTTGCTCTAAAGCCATGAATTTATTTTATTACATTTATATTATTCCATTTAAAATTTGTTTATGATTTTATTTTAATTATCTGGATATGATTTTGATTTGATTTAATTTGCTTAACCTCGAGATCTGTCTTAACATAAATTGAAAATTTTAAATTACTTACATATTTGGCGATTTTCCCTTTTACTCACTTTTAAACTGATACTATATATTTGATTGATTATTTTATTTAACACTTTATTGATATTCATTTATCTATATTCGCACATTCACTGAACACTATTTATCCACTGGTTCCTGCGATGCCTTTTGAAATTGGTGATTGATTTTAAACTGATTGATGATTTTCACTTAGTGAGTTCGACTTGATGATTGACTCTTATTTGATGATTGATTTTAAATTATTTTTGTATTTTAAGGTAAAATGTACTTAGTCTTTTTATGGCGGGTTTTAGGTTGAAATATACATTGTGGTGTGAAGCGGGCTTTTAGGTCTTGCCCGTTCAAAAGATGTTAGAAGAAGACCCCGCTTTTCTCGCTCTTTCCCTACTCCTCCTACCACGTCCTTTTGAAAAACCGTTTGTCATTGGCTAAAGATTTTTCACTCATCTCCCTATTGGACTTTCATTTTTCTAAAAATTTGTCTATCTGTAAATTCTTGTAAAAGCATTCTCATGATATTCTGCATTGTTCGCTAAAGCTGTGTGAAATGTAATATGAACCTTTTCACTTGTTTCAGAGCAAGTTGTTCTAATGCTGCTGACTTGATTAAAATGTCTGGGAACGTAACCTAATAGTTTACACGTGTGTTACTAGTATCAGCTGTAATCTTTTAACAGTGTCCAGAGCAAAGATTTCTTCTTAACTAACTTAGGCCTACTTTGAATCTTAGAATCATTCTATAATTTGTTTTATTTTAATTATTTTAGACTTTGGGAATATTGGTGTCTACCAATATATCCGTTACAATGTATTTATTAAAATATAATCTCTTAATAAATTTATTGGTAGCAGTTGGTATGTGTTTGAAAAAGTCCCTATTGCCTATACTTTTTTATATAACATATGTTTAGTTTTTACCTTGTTATAGTTGGAGATAAATTGTATGATATAGCGGGAGAAGATTTAACGCATTAGGTATGCTGGTGTTTGTGTACGGTGGGATTCATCATGCAGTCTGTTTAAATTTTAAGTTTTAAGCATCCCATAACGAGTGTCTATTTGTTCCTCGGCAATACTTCAAGTGAAGTTAAAATTTAAATAGTGTATCGTAAAGTTCTTAATATTTTAATATAATTATTTTGCACAACATTAGATCTGTATACGTTAGATTATCAATAGTAATAATAATAATAAAATATTACTTTAAAATACAACATTACTAGAAGGTAACATGTGTCCCCATGACTTCAAGTAGAGAATTTTGCATGACATAACAGATTTTCCCATAAACTGTTAATATTGAAAAATTAAATACAAATATTTTCATACAATTGTAGTTTAAATTACTTAACAAAAATAGAATCTCATTGTATGATTTTTATTTGTATTTATGTAATGATTTAACTCAAAATCTAAACACATTGTATCATCTTAACAAACATTTTTTTCAGATGTATTAGCTTTGTCGTCTTAGTAGCCTAGGTTATGTTAAGTAATGTTTTTGTTTAGCCTACATGTAGCTGAACCTTATGTATGTATGTAAAATTTTTTTGAAAGTTTGTCAGTTAACAGAAAAGTGTTTAAGCTTACACAAGTGTTTTGATTTGTTTTACACGTAATAGTTTAAACGTCGTCGTTCTACATATCGATCCTTGAAGCACCAGACCAGTGAACATGAAGCACAAAGTGGAATAAGTATAGCGTCCGACACGATACGCTATACAGTATTTAAATACAAATATGTATGTAGTATAAACCCTTTGTGTACATATATATATGTGTGTGTGTGTGTCTATTTGATATGTGCATAATATGTACCTAGTTTATATGTGCAAAATGTATGCAAAGTTTATATGTGCAATATGTGCCTAGTTGTCACGCAATTTCAATTACTATTTCATATTATACTTTATCTGTTTATTTTATTAAGCTTAAGAATGAAATATATATAGATTTAAATACTTTTAAAATAAAAGCCGACCTATTAATTGTTCTAAGATAAATTATAATTGTGTGCCTTAAGTTAGCTAAATGTAATAACTGTATCTTTAAAATATTATACATTTTGCCGTTATTTTATTGAGTAAATTCAAACATTATTTACTTTATAGTAATGTGCTTTACTGACTACTATATTCAATTTATATCTTATCAAGTATATAACCATTAAGTATTTACAGAAATTTTTATGAGATATATCTTGTTCAAAGTCTAGTTTACTTGAATACATTCAACAACTACCTGTTGTCAATCGGACAGTTCGTTTTACAAAATTCGAATTTAAAAATAATACAATAGAAAATGCATTTTTACAATTACCAAGTTCACATTGTTACAAAGTTTAAAAAACTAGATCTTATTTACTTATTAGTAGGTATTCAAATTGAAAACCCAAGTATTTGTCAGTTGGTAAGTTTGTAATACAAAATTCGAATAATCAAGCTTATTTAGAATATGAGATCACATTAAATAGGATATATCTCAAGAAGTATATGTTGTGTACTTTAGTTTGACATTGTATTAAATATATTTTGTGGTATCATTAACAATAAAATAGAAATTATATTGTAAAGGAAACAGTGATAGTACTATTTGTTCCAAAACCAGTGTACACAAATTAATATTTTCCTTATAAAAATTAAAAGAAAAACTGCTAAAGTAAAATTTATATAAACAATAATTTCTCTAACTAAAGAGTGTGGAACAACAAACAATAAATATCCCGTGATTTTTAATTTCCGCTCTATATGACAGACAAAGCATGTCGTATATATGCATGTAAAATAAAATGCATAAAGCATAAGATAATATAAAACATCCCGTTCATGTTGTTAGTTGGATGTGAAAAACACAGTTTTAATTCCTTGCAATGTATATGTTTGTGTCATTGATTAACAATGTGTAACTCTGTAAACTAAAACATTACTAAGAAAATTAATAGACAAAAAATAATGTATCAAGTGATAATTGTTTTAATTAAGGAATACATTGTTGCTTCAAACCTATTATGGGATATGCATAACACATTCACAAATTTGTACACTACTTTGCAAACCAAAAGAACAACCCATTTCATCTATTGCAGGCATTCATGTTTACTTTGTAGATAGTATGCTTACATTGTTTAAACATGACTAACATAGATTATCATTGAAATTTTGACTCATGTATTATCAAAATATAATAACTGGTTTTCTATTAATTGGTAAATTATTGTTAATTTTAATACTATGGATTTTTCTATTATCATTTAATCCTGTGTTAAATAATAGTGTTAATTAAAAGTGTATTATTGTACTAATCATATTTTTTAGAAGCCTTATAAAACCAATTAATTTTATATTTTCAATACCTTAAGAACTTATTATAAAAGTATTATTAATTTCCTTAAGTACTTACGTCATTGCATTTAGTCCTTGTCTTTCGTTGAAAACTCAATCTAAGGTGCAAATACACAGAATTCCCAACTTGGAAATTGTTTCCTTATCACAGGCTGTAGAATATTCATCGAAGATAATTTAAGTTTTGTGAGTCCAAATTGCGACCCTCAGAATATGATCTTTGAAAAAACGGGACCTGTACCCCCCCCCCCCCATCGATATTCAATTAAAAATTACATTATTTATGATTAATTTCGTGATGTGAACACGAAAAAATTGATTATTCTTTTTGAAATAAATATGATCCTAAACCCTACACAATCATGATTTTCTAACAGTGATGTTTGAGTCAAAGCGGTCTGGTTCATGAGTTGACGGTATACAAGCGCTGAGAGCGCCGCGTTGATAACGCCGAAAACCGTTAAATTCTCAAAATATACCATACGTTGAAAGCGCGACGTTGGTAACGCGTCGATAAAGCGAGTCCCGTGTTATACACCACGTTTTTGAGGCTTTGTCAACGTTGCGTCCTTCACTTCCAAAATGGACATCATTCAGTTAGGCTGTCTACATGTATTTCAAATAATAGAAACATATGAGGAATTGTGTATCAAGATGTCTAGATGGTGGGGTACGTACTCAGTGCTTTCAAATCGTGTACCAATCTTCAGCTATACTTACACGAGCCGAGCTGAGTCGAGCTTGCCCGGCCGTTGAGGACATCCGTAGTAGTGGATACATCTAACAGACCCGCACCGTTCCGACATGCGTGCGGATTTCACCTAACTATCAGTTAGTCTGGATTTCCTGCTAATACTGTCACGACTACCGTTAATTGCAAAATCATCATGGACGAACAATGTAAGTGATCGAACTTTCTTTCTGATCAGGACTTGTGGCTATATCTAACCAACCAGTGTGGAGCTTAGCCGTATCGACCCGTTCCTTTATGCTGTCAGATCAGTGGCGGATCCAGGGCATCTTTTGGGGGGGGAACTTTTGGGGGGGGGGGGGGTAGATTATATGTAGTTTGAAATTATGAAACTAAAAATAACCAGTTTGGGGGCATTTTCATGTTAAAACTTTCCTTCAGTATCTTATGTATTTTAAATCTTACTATTCAGATTTTTTACAATGGTTGAATAGTAAAACTTTCTATTATTTGAACAGAACTACAGATGTTTAAAGAGTAGACTACTAATAGAATAATTTTACAACTTTTACTTCAAAGAAACAAGCTTGATACTAATATTATAAATAAACAGGTGGATTTTTAGCTTAATATAACATTTGAAGTTAAATTTATATTGAGTGTACTTGGGCCTAACGCTATAGAGAAAGCTTTTGGTTCCTCTTGATTTTTCGAATCTCTCAACCACTTGGTTGCGTTCAATACTGTAGGTAGGCTATATCGTGGTGTATATATAAGAGAGCCAAAATAACCAACCAAACTTTTCAGAACAATGGTAGTTCTTGTCCACTACTTAAAGTGCCTTAAGGGCCATGTTTTACGGGTACTGTTAGCGCTGCGTTGATAACGCTGAAAACCAGGCATTAACTTCCAAGTTATGACATTGAAAGGGGGTCGTAACGTGTCGTCAACGCGTCACTTTGTCAACGTGGCATCACTAACTCCCAAGATGGACACCATTATGTTAGGCTGTCTAGGTGTATTAAAAATAGTATAAACATTTGAGGAATTGTGTAGGAGGAAGGGTAGACGATGAAGCATTGTCTCACCAACCTCATTCCATCATTTAGCTTTCAATTATTTATTGCTATAATCCTTTGAATTGAAAAAATTTCCCCCCGCTAAATAATGTAAGGTTTTTATTTAATTATATTTCGGTGTGTTTTCACCATGTAAGGTTAATATTTTGATATGGGTGACTTTATCCTGTAAGGTTTATTTTTACTTTTCTGTTTACCTTTATGAGGTTTATAATTTTAAAACCATGTATTGTTTTTCTTATTTGGGGGCTCCACCAGATTCGACTTACGAATCAATTTTTGCTTTTCTTGAGAGGTCTGACATACAACTAATTGGTTGAAATAACTTCAGAGACGTTTGATGGTTTCAATTAAATATATAATTAATAATACAAGATTGTACATGACATATGATTAATTTGATAGCTAAATTTTTTCTAAATTAATAACATTGAGAATTTTTATTGAATTTATTGAACAAAGGTCGAATTAATCAAGATGATGCTTAATGAAAATTGTTCTTAAGAAACGAACAAATAATTTAATATAGTGTCTCTTTCTCTAAATTTTAATTAAAGATAAGTTACTGAATTCACCATAATATTTTGATAATTATTATTATATTTAATGTATAATGTTGGTAAGGGAAACTGTACTAATTAATTGCTATGAAGTTTCCTTAATATTTAATATATATAAAACTTATTCTTTATTAAAATAGGCTAAAAAAAATATAGTAGCCTATAGAATTATTGAAATTAAAAATGTATAGTTAAGTTAAAATAATTCTTTGTTTTAAAACCTTATCCTAAACAGCAGTTTCTGACCTTTTAAATTGAATCGAAATCTCCTTTCAATTGGGGTATTTTTTAAATCCTTGGCAGCTAATTCTATATAAAGAAGACCCGACCAAATTGCTTAGTTACTGTTGCTATTAAAATATGAATTTATTATATTATATATATATATATATATATATATATATATATATATATATATATATAATTCCACTTAATATCTGTTAATGATTTTAATTTAATTATCTGGATATGATTTCGTTTTTGCTTAACCTCGAGATCAGTCTTAACATAAATTTAAATTTTTAATTCACTTACATATTTGCGATTTCTCCTTTCACTCACTTTTAAATTGATTTTTAGATTTTCAATTTAGATAACTTTATATTTAACACATTTATTTTATTTATATTCGCACATTCACTGAACACTGTATACTTGTAATTCTGTAAATTCTGTAAATGTGCTCCTGTTTCCTCGAATGGGCTCCAAATTTGGTCCTTGGGTAGAATCCCGTAGATTGATGTGTAGGTTACTTGATTTTTACATTGGCTGATGATTACTTAATGATGACTTAATGGGTGATTCTTTTACTTTAGTTAATTTTGAAATTAATTTAATAATTAAATACTTAATTTAATAGGTTGAAATATACATTGTGGTGTTGAAGCGTGCTTTTAGGTCTTGCCCGTTCAAAAGATTTTAAAAGAAGAACTCCTGCTACGCGTCCTTTAGAAAAACCGTTTGTCATTGGCTAAAGATTTTTCTCACATCTCCCATTGGCCTTTAATTTTTCTTTAAATTTATTCTGCATTGTTTGCTAAAGCTATGTGAAATGTAATATGAATCTTTTCACTAGTTTCAGAGCAAGTTGTTCTAATACTGCTGACTTGATTGAAATGTCTGGGAACGTAACCTAATAGTTTACACGTGTGTTGATAGTATCATTTGTAATCTTTTAACTGTGTCCAGAACAAAGATATCTTCTTAACTAACTTACTTTGAATCTTAGAATCTTTCTATAGTTTTTTTAATTTTTTTATTTTTATTAGTCTTTGGGAATATTGGTATCTACCAATATATACGTGACAATAATTAACTCCGTCTCAAACTAGAAACCGGACCCCTGACCCTCCGTAAACATAGACGCGCTTATCTGCAAGGCCTAACGAACAGCTGTTGCTTACCTTATGGAAATGTAAGATAACAGTTCAACGTCCTTGGTTCTGCACATGTGGCAACCGCTAGTAGAAACTTTCAGTCAAATTGTGTAAATTCGCCTTCTTTAAGACAAAGAGGCCGTCCATTAGTTTTCCAATTAACACAAGAAATATTCTACAGAAAACCAAGTGCGTTAATATATATGTTATTTCTTTTGTTTTAAAGTACACTGTTTCAAATTTAACATAAAACTGGACACATTATTTGTCTTGTATCTTTTACTTAACTATTAGAAAAAGTAGAGCAATTGTATTTTTTCTTACAACTAATTATTGTAGTTAAGAGTAACTGTTTTACAAATTTCCCTTACTAAGGCCTATGTGAGCTTAACGATTATATAATTAAACATTGCTGTCTTTTTTGTGTTAAACAATCTAAGCTAAAACATATAATTGGCAGAAAAAGGCAGACAGATCGAGTTGTTAGCAACTGATGACTAATTATTAAGCTTTGGTTGATTTGTAAAATGCATTTAACAAGGGCCCTGTAAGCTAATCCATCAATTTGAAAGGTTAAATTTAATTTGAACAGTTTTAAAACCTATTAAGTTGATTTTAGTATATCTGTGCAAATTAATGTGTGAAGACAGCCATATTGATTCAGTTTAATTCTAATAGCTGAAGCTGGTCCAACTAAAAGAGAAAGACTGAACTTTCAAGATCATTTGATTTTCTACCATGGTTAAATAACTTCTCCAACCCCTTTCCAGAGGGACCAATAGTCATCTCCTGACCAAGCTTGAGAGAACTAAGGGTTTTGTAGTCTTAGAACAATAATGAATTATGGTTGAGTGATGTTTTACATTTATGAATATCTAGGATGCAATACTATCGGAAAAAATGCAAATTAGAAATTAAATATATATATATACTTTTTTATAACCCATAGGCCTACGGTTTAATACTATTAGTTGGCCAACGACCTAATTATATATATTTATGTATATATGTATGTTTGTTTATATTTTTACTATATATTTTTTTATAAATTTAATATAGATGTAATTGTTAATCCTTAAGGCTAAGAATGTAACACTGTCTTTATTTTCTCAGTGTTTTAATAGAATGTTACATAATCACAATAAATTCAAACGTATTTCCTTCTGCAAATATATATTTCTTTACATATGTAACGTGGTTTTAGGTTAGTTCCTATTATAGATATTTTTGTGTATTGTAAGTATACAGTTTTTGGTTACCCATTAAGTTGAGTAAACATCTAATATTGGTTTACTTACATTTTTGTTTTGTTATTTATTAGTTTAGTCGCAAACCGAAATTTGGTTTTTTACAAAAACTCATTGTAACTCCAGAAATAGATGAGATATCGAGTTCAAATTTGGAATAAGTATTTTGCACGTTAAGATTTACAACAAACACAATGAATTTATTTTTATAATTTTGAAAATGGTGGCAGTTACAAATTTTTAAGGTGCAATATCTTGAAAAAAATTAACTTTACAAAAAATGTACAAGAGACAAAATTTGTATTTGTATTTTTTATCGACCGACAAAATAAGTCTTTTATCGTTTCTGTAGGTCAAAGGATAAACGAGTTATCGTCAAAAAACTAAATACGAAATTTCTTGGTAATTATCTACAACAACCTAAATTAGCCTAAAACCATCGTTTTTGTATTGCTAATAGTTTTAATAAATAAGATAAAATACATTGAACTGAAATGCATTAAAAATTCAAATTTGGCTCTTAACCATTTCAAAATGGCGATTGATAACACGCTTCAATAATGCTAAAACACGTATCAAATGCGAAAATTGTATCAAAATTGGAACAAAAGTATCTGCAACAACTGCAGTTTTGTACTTTCAGTAGCAATTTTATATTTATTGGAATCGGTTGACAAATAAAGTAGGCTCACTAGGTCTAACTATCACTATTTACACTTTCATAAACACGACTTAAACAATTATAGAAGATGTGCGAACATAGTTATATGAACATGTACAAATGATTCCGAAGCTAAAAGAATAGGTATTTATTCTTTAAATTTGTATAAACGAATATTTTGATTTTTTAGTGTTCATGAACCATGTGCCGGTACCGGTTAAAAATACGGAAAAAAATTTTATATCATTGTATGTGTTGTGTTATGTGTTGTGTTAACAATTACTTAAATGTTTAAACGATATCGATACGCCTGAAGATGAATGCATAAGCATTTGAAACCGCGGTAGTGAAAAATTACTACAAGTGGATCACAAGACGGAATATAAGGTATTTATGAATATTACATGCATTAGTTCTATAACTAACTCATATTTAAAAAAAATCAATTTCATAAGAAATTATAATGATTGAGGTTGTAAACATAACCTCAAAGTATAATCTACACTGGGTTTGTTTAAGTATTACAGATGATGGGTGAAATCAGCTGTTATACTACATGTTACTCACTTACGTCCGTACATATGTACGAACGGACGTACACTCGCTTTTGTAGGAGTTGATTCTGACCTGAGCTTAGTCACCCACAAAGCCAAAACCTCGTTGCGCTACTATTTTAGGATATTTTTTTATAAGAATTTGATTAAGGTATATAAATAAAGCACCTCTTTTATTTGTTCGCTAATATTTAAACATAATTGTATTTGTGTTATAAATTAACTAAATGTAATCTAATTGTTTAAATGAAATTGAATTTGTCCCAACCTAAAACATTTATTAGTTAATTTAACTAAACGAAGAAAACGTCATTGACCGAGTATGTAATATATAAATTCAATTTATTCTCATGCATCCTTAGCCAGAAATGTTGTGAAATTGCAACATTTTGGGTACATTTTACTAATACAACTTACTCAAAAAGCCTTTTACAAATTACTAAAATAAATCAAGTGTAGGTTTTATTATAATTGTAATAGTTTATTACTACTCTTGTATATAAGAAAACAACCTGTTTAAAAATGAGCTACTGTAAATTACTTCACTCTGCATTGTGTTAGTGGAGTAAGTAAATAACGGGATCAAGAAGCCCCGTTTATGCACCAGCTGTTAACTGCAGCGGCAGACCGCAACTGTCGTCCCTGTTTGTAAACGCCGAGACTTATAAGCAGCTGGATTTAAACACCTCCTTGATTTGAGTAACCTCTCTCGCTTCCATAAACAGACTCATTTAACTCAATGTAGGCCTACTTATAGATCCGCTTTGGTCGGCCGCGGCGTGCAACCGCTCATGTATAAACGGGGTCTAATAAATTTTATAATCAATAATTTTGATAATTTTCAGGTTGTAAGAATCATTGGCAATACCTTGTATAACAACTGTTTGGGTATTCTTGAAGACACTGGAAAATAAAGGGATATTTAATATAATTAATTTCACAATTTATATTTTAAAACTGCGCTCTAGATTATTTGAAAAAAAAGGAGAAATATGAAACTAATTATATTAGAAACGTGGAATGTTTTCATTTCAAGGAAGTTTTATATAAACCATTTAAAATCTTCAATAAAACCACTAATGAAGCTCATGGACATTAACAATGTAGTAAAATTTAATAAAATTTACAAATTATATAATTTTATATTTAACTTTCATTCTTATTAAGATTTTAATTATTTTACATAAGACTAACAAATTTATTTTATTTTATTTTACTTTATATTATAAAGTGATTTACAAATTTCAAATCTTACGATAAACTATTTTCGTTTATTTTTTTTGAAATGTTCAGGTTATTTATGGTGTTACGTTTTAAATAATAAAACAGAGCTGGAACACAAACACAGTAAACACTTTGCAATTGCCAATATTCGTAATTTGACTGATAGTTCAAAGATTCACTGTTAGAGCACTCACTTTTGTGGTATGTTTGTTAAAGCCATCTTCATTCTTGCAGTTCTAGATGTAATGTCAAAACAGCCACAGCAATGGTCTTAAAATGAAAACATTAAGGTTTTTGGAAACCACAATATAAGGTTTAGGAAATAATACCGAAGCAAAAATATACTAAGCTTATTCGCTACTGAAAAAAGTGAAAACATTAATTAAGGCTTAAAATAAGTTGTCATAATTTGTTACTTGTGTAGTATAAAGCGAAAAATAAATAACAAATTTAATTTTGTATTTATGTTTATGGTAAACTAATTAAAACTTGATTTTTCGGAGGAATCGTAGAGTTGTTATAGCAATATTTCAGATACTCTTTGTTAGTGGAGTTCACTTTTACTTTTTTAATTTAATTTTAAAGATAAAGACGTGGATACTATATTTAGGTAGAATCAATATGAATGATGTTCATCGTATATTTTGTGCAAACCCACTTATAAATTATATTTATGAATGCTAAATTAAATTTGTTTACAAAATATTTTTGTTAACTTCTGTTACAGTTTTAGCATATCTACCTAAATATTTGTATATATACGTCAGGGTAATCTTTATTGAATTGAAACACAACTTCGAACATAACTTTACATTACAATAAGTTAAAAATTTAATGCGAAGTAATGCAGAAAGTAGGCCTATATACTTTTGAATACACTTAACTTACTTTGCTATCATAGATTACTAAAAACATTTACAACAATTGTAACTGCGCGTTATCTAGCGATAACAAATTTAAATATTTTATTGGATAAATGAGTTCATGTAATTTCTCTCTCAAGTATAAATTCACCTGCACCATATGTCATGTCTTCCTTTTTATTTCCTTCTTCCAGTAACTGTACCTGTCTCAGTTTTCTTTTATATTCCGTAAATGTATTAGTTCCTTTAAATACAAGTTCGTAAATGTCTTAGCACGTTTTAGTCTTTTAGCTTCAAAACTTTTTGCTACCTTCAAAGTAAGGTTTCCAGAATTTAGGGCTGCTGCTTTTTTAAGGTCTTGCATTTTTTGTTTGTAGAAAGTGTTGCACTTTAACATTACTTTGGTTCTTTTTTTTTTTCATAAAAGGATCTTTGTATGCTTTTAGACCAAATCGATTCAGAGCTTCATTTAAATTCTGTTTTTTCCAGATACACACCTTGGAAGTAAACTGTCTATGGCAATCTCTGATAATACAAGTTATACCGTTGTTTTATCGTTACCATTTGTTCATTGTTTTGATAGTTATACCATTCGATGGAATAACCAATCTACTCTTGATGTTTTATTAATAAAAATAAATTTTTTAAGTGGATTTTTTTATTGTTAAAATTTCAGCAATTTTGAAACGAATTATTGGAAAAAGTTAATTATTTTTATCCAGCTAGATCTTTATTAAAACATGAAAAATGTCAACACAATCGGTTAAGCCGCTATACAGATATAAATTATTGAGCACAAGAACAAAATGGTGGGTTTATAAAGTTTTATCCTGTGTTTTTACCCATATGACAGAATCACCCTGTGTAGTATTGCTTTTTACAATATCAAAATTATTTTACAATGTGAAAACGCTGAGTAATTTTACATTGTCAGGGTTTACTAATCAAATTGTAAAAGAGTGTTGCTTTCTTTCAGAGCATGAAATTTACTTATTTGGATCCTGTGAAGCGTTATATAAAAATAATTTGTATTGGTAGAAGTAAATATAACTTTTATTGCATGTCTTGTGTACCAACATTATACAGAATAAATACGAAAACTACATATTTTGTTTAACATTTTTAGTTTTTGGTTATTTTTAGTAGAGTATTAGTAGTAGTGAATTCTCAGAACATTACAGAATACTAGTTGGTAATAAATAAATAATCAATCTAATTAAATCTCTGTTTATTTAATCAACTGCACCTATAAAAATAAACAGTAGTTATACATTTTGGGTTATTAAGGCGTTTAGTACAGCATTTATTAAATTTGGAATGATAGATTTAGGCTATATTAACGGTATGTCTAGGTAACAGGCTCAAGAGTACGAGTTCATTTTATGTAACAATATAAACACTAACACTCACTATAAAACATCCTATCTAAAGAGTATTTAATCAATACTGTAGGACTATATATATATCCTATAGTAAACTGTTTCCTGAGTTTAAAATCACACCTAAATTAAGCTTCCAAATAGGTTTTTAAACAGAAGAGGATAGAGCGGTATTAAAAAGTACATATTTTATTGACGTTACAAAGTAAACCAATTTTTGTATTGTCAATAAGTATAATATACCTTAATTATATAAACATGCAAAATAATTTATTCGATACATTTTAAGCTAATGCTAGTTTTACTGTTTAGTTTGATAGTTTTCGGACATGAATTTTCAATAACCATTTATAGTTTACTGTTTTTCTGATTTTTATATTTGTTGCGATTGTTTTACTGTTAAAAAATTGTGTTTAATTTGATTGTTTAATATACATATTTGATAAAATAGTAACAAGTTTCTCTACCACCATTTTCAGTTGAACACCATAAATACACCTGTATTTAGAGTTCACTAAATTAGAGTTCACTAAACTGAAATTATAAAGTTGTAAGCTATCCGACCTTCAGGAACATATTATGTAAAACTGATTAGAACTTGAAATTTGCAAGTAATTGTTCGTTCACTTAAATATCAAGGATTAATCACAACCTTACATACACGAAATGCTAACTAATCTACACTGTTTATTTATGTTCACTGGAATATATCCCCTATATTTTGTTAACTATCAATATTAACTTTTATGACTCTAAAATTATATCTTTTATTTTTTAGTAAATCAGTAAGTTGGACAAATCTCACTAATAAGCAGAAGGTTTTTTGATTCTTTGCCATTTTCTCTCTCTCTTACCGTCCATTCCAGTGTATCAGAAAGGAAGTGTATATAGTGCAAGTAAAGTATAAGCTAAATGCAGAAACATAAATCAACTTAAATATCCAATTAACATGAAACAAGGTTTTGCACTTTACATTAGAACTTATCAAATAAAAATAAAAATTGTATTCCATTAAATTTATAAAATATGGTTTGTCCATAAAACAGTATGTATCAGAAAGTATGTATTCAAAATACGTATTCAATTTATTATTGTTATAAACAAATAAAAATCAGTTGTATTTTTTTTTTCAGATGCTCGGAATAATCTCTGAAAACACTACAGTTATTTTAAAACATGTTTCACTGGGTTGAAATTTTAGACTTTTGTAAACTAGCCTCTTAGCCCTTTTAGTAAAACAAATTGGAATATTCAGTTAGTCCCTTCTGTTAGTTTTAACTAAGTAATCTTCTTAATTCAATGATAGTACCAAAATGTAAAATTCATAACTAAATATGTATTGGTTTTTCTTACATCTAAACATAATCGAACCGTGTTTAAGAACGTAGACTGACTAAACAATTTTAATAACTAGTTTCTTCTTTAAAAGGCAATAATACTAACTAAAACTAAAATATTCAAAGAACTACCATAATTTTTAATAAAATTTCCAAAATCATTTTACTAAATCTTGTTCTAGTCTTAATAGAGTGTGTAATAGTAGATTATTAATTTCAACTTATATGCAAATTCTTCCTAAGTTATTGTATTCATTCAATTATAATGTCTTCAAGTTATTATTTGTGGTTATAATCCGTATAGCTGCATTGGTCGAAGTAATAGGGTCGTTATAACTCCTTAATTATAAAAAAAATACTATCCATTACAAGTTATTTTATTTTCTAAACACCTTACCAACAACTTAATAGTTGTTTAAAACTAAATACCAGTTCTAGGCGTGAATAAATACTGATTGCAAAATAAAACAGTTCATAACAAATGGTAGTCACAAGAAAAATCAGTTTGAATTTATTTTAAACATTTTAAATATGATTTAAAACTTCTGTTTTGAACAGTTTCTTATACAAAGATTTACAAAAATTGTATCGTAGAACAACAAATTAATAACTCTCTTATAAACTATACCTGGTAAAATAAACATTGTAAATCATATAAATAATAAAGAAATATTTTGTTAAAAACTTGTTTTTTAGCTGCTACCCTTAACCTTCTAAGTATTATCTAAACTTTGTGAAGCCAAATAAATGACGCCACAGCTTTAAACATTTTATATAGAAATACATTGAATAAACTATTGTCTTAAATGTGTACTGATGTGTAAGTAATGTTTCTTAAATGGCAACGTAATACGTTATTTATTCTGAAGTTAACACATATTTAAATCTGGGAGACTAAACTAAGAGGTATATAAGGAAACTAATTTACAAATAGTTATTCTGGAGCATAAATGATTTTATGTCTTGTATATTTTTTTTCAAAAAGGTGAGAGACAAACTCCATTTCTTTTACTCCATAAGATCTTCGAAAAAATAATAAGACTTCAAAATGTTAGTATGGTAACGGACTCTTCACGGTTCGTCATTTTGTGGACGCCCACATAGACATTACTCGTTGCGCACGTGCTACCGTGATGTCACTTTATAGTTTTGATTGATGGTGTGATTCATTCCTGGAATACCAATACAGGATTTCAACTATAC
>JAGFPH010009176.1:38066-49016 GCA_018207615.1 Philaenus spumarius
ATTTTTAAACAGCTAAACAACCAAACTGAATCTTTAAAAATATTTTTTTAACAAATCCTTAATTTGTTGTAAGATGTAGTTGTTATTAACAAATATTTTAGCGAAATACCTTACGTACAATTATGCTAGGTTGTTAATTTTCTTTCTTTAAGCCTTATATTTTTACTTGAAAAGATATAATATGAATGAATTGTGTGTAGTTGTATGTAGTCATGTTAAATCAGTTAAATGGAAGTTAGGTACTAAAAAATAAGTTCCTTTACATGGATTTCCTCCATATTGAATAGGGCAAGTATATCTATTTCATTTTCTGAAATGAAAGTATATTATTTGATAATAAACTAATTGTGTGTAAATATATTGCTAAAATGAATTTTAAATATTTACCAGAATGATTATTAAAACAATAATTTAAAATATATAGAAAATATATTAGTTATATATCTTAAAAAAGTATGACAAAGTTATGTATAACGTCAGGCAACCTCCCATAACCTGTAATGAAATTTTAACATTGAATATTTTTTTTATTATACCGTATTTATTATGGTAGTTATTAAAATTACTGCATCTAATTATAAAACTGTATTAACTTATGTATATACCTGAACTTACCTTTAAAAATTGTAATATAATTTTGAAATCCCCATGACGTCAACAAAGATTCTACATCATCATCCATGTATGTTGAAAAAACAAGAAGATCGACAACGAAGTACTTTAGTTATAGCTGTTTGGTGTGGTCTTTGTTGTTACTTGTTAGTCTACCGAGTACTGAAGAGAAACTGAATTCAAATTTCGTAAAAACGTGAGAAACTGTAATTGTGGACAGGGTAACTCTAAGGCCCTTATTATACGAGGTAGCCAGGCGACGTAGCCAGCGACGTAGCTGGCTGCTCAGATTGTCATCGGGCATTGATTCTTATGGAGGTTATTACACGAGGGTAGCCAGCGACGTCGCCAGACTTTGGCTAACGACTGGCTACCGAGCCCCGTCGCCAAGACGGTAGCCAGTGGCTACTCAAGCTGGCGACGCTGCGTTGTAGCATACGGAGCTTATTACACGAGGTAGCCAGTCACCCGTCGCCACTCGGTCTGTGTGCATCTCTGCGCGTACTGTTCCAGATTGTAGATACAAAATGACCTATTAACAACATATTTTACTATCCACACCTAGTGTAACTGTGGCGAAAACCACACCTAGTGAAACTGTGGAAAAAGGAAAGAAGAAAAAACAAGAAGACCTGCTGACAAAGTGCCAGAAGTTGGTAGATGCAAAAGTGTACACAGAAGATTTTATTTGTGAAATTGAAAAACACCCTTCAATTTGGAACTGAGGTGGATGAATACAGTGACAAACACGCTAAATTGAATGGGTGGAACCAAATTATATGCACTTTTATAGCAGACTTCGAAGATCGGACCCTGGCTGAAAACAATACGCAATTATTACTTTAACTCTATAAATAATAAATGTTTATTGTATGTTAGTCATAAGGAAAATTATTTTATTTTATACCAAAATGCTCCAAATAAAGCGAAGGACTTTAAAATAAGAAACATTAAAAAGGAGAAAATAACTAACACAACTTCTGTAGTTCACAGCAAACTGAGCTGTTGTGAGTGAATGGCGACCCAACTGGCCACTCCTCTGGCTACTGCGTCGGTAGCCAGCTACGTCGCCAACTTCGTCGCTGGCTACGTCGCCTGGCTACCTCGTCTAATAAGAGCCTAAAACAGGAAAAGGCTACCGTCTAAAGGATGTAGGCCTACAGCGGATGTAACCCAGTTCACTGCATAAATAATCGCCTTTATGCCTTGTAAGTAAGCTAACATTGTGAACATATTAAGGTATTGTTTTCATTCCGTTTTTAAGATGTATATTACGTTAAATTTACCTTATAGTTACATTAACTAATTTAGTGACTGCAATCATCACCTTTACGTATATTAAATTAACTATGCCATTTTACTACATTAGAGTTTACAGTAAAACTCAACATTAAAAAAACCTTACAGCAATGCACATATTTCAAGCTCTAAAGTAACTATGACATTATAAATGTTACCATGACAGAAAAACTGTTAACATTAATTTTAACTTTGCAGTACGGTTAGAGTTTTTTCAGTGCAATATCTACCATATTTTATTTGATAGTACGTTCATAAACTATTGTTATATTTTTTTGCAATGCCACAGAAATATCTGCTGTGTTGAATTATAACAATTTAGTTAACATAATAATTCCAGAATAGCTCATACAAATATATCTTTATTTGACTGATATATATAGAGAGAGAATTTTAATTACTTTAATATTAATATGTAAAGAAATTACTTGTAAGCTATAAGGAAAAAAATATATCTCGTTAGTATGATTTGAAAATTTTAAGAAATGAGAAGAAGAAATTGAGGAGTTTGATATTAATTTTGTAAAACATTTAACTCACAACTGGTTTATTAAAATTAAGTAGTGATTTATATATTTAGTGAAATAGTACTGTTGTTTTTTTTAAATAGTTTATAATTTCTAAAATCTTGTTGGAGGGTAAAAATGTATCATGAAATGTTTAATGTTGAATTACAAATGAATTATATCCGTAATTATTGCTATCAATTTTTTTCTAGAACAAAAATTGTATGATTGAATTAAATTTAATTATGTTTTATTATATTTATAAGTATAAAAACAGAAAACAGGGGTATAAAGATTCGCTGTTTTTGTATTTTCTGAGTGGCTCTATTAATCGGGGTTACAACATCATAGATTTGTGATATGTTATAGATAGCAAGTTTTTATTTAATTATAAATCTTTTCCTTTTATAGTTGACTTCTATTAGTACTAAAAGGATATCAAATCTATACAAATGATAGGTACTCCTTGACAAAACCTACTTTTGAAGATTAAAAAATCTAGTTTTAAAGTACCTTATAATAATATTATAAACTTACAAACTAATAATTCTTTAGTGAAATCATATTATTAAAATGTTTCATTTGCATTCAATAAATACATATGTTTTTCAATAAAAAAGAGTTATTTTATTAATATTTTTCGAAAAATATTCCTTTTAATCTAATTATGTACTAGGACTTTTATTTTCCTTTTCAAAATAAGGAAAAATTATTAAAATGTTACTATATAAAAAAAGAACATGGATAACGTAATATTACAACTAAAGGACAAAGAATAAGCCTTTAAAAAACATTGTTTTTTATTTCTTCTAAAAGCTTTTGGCTTTTACACTTCTGTGAAACCAAAATACAAATTTATATTCAGTTTCTTGTGAGGAAAATAATTTATGCTGGATAAATAAAATGTGTGTTTTTCTTTATCCCTTTAACTTAGTACTGAGCTTCACCACCACAATTGTTTTCACCTCTTATGAAACATAATAAAAACGGTATTTTAGAAATACTTTTAATATGTGAGGTAAGGATTGTACTTTGTTTCACTCGGTGCTTTTCTGCCTTTCTTTGTAATATAAGTTTTGATTTAAAATTAAAGCAGTTCAATGGAGCCATGAAGTTTATTCCAGGGTTTAACTGTATTACAACTTTATTCCATCTAATGTTGGATATCATTAATTTATATAATTTGTGAAAATATTATGGGATGGCATTGTTTTAAAATACATATTGAAGAAAATAGTATCAAAAATTCGCTTATGATCTTAGGATTCTATAATTTACAGCAGTCATTAAAAGATTTGTATGAAAGATAATGATTATTCTTGCAATTTAGGCAATGAAACAGATTGGAATCAAGTTAGTGAATTTAATGCAGGACTATTATTAGAATTCAATATATTATAAAAACATATTTGTCCTGCTTTCTCTGAAAGAAATGAATACATTTAAGCACATTTGAGCTAAATAATTTTTTTTTGCCAGTGTTAGAGTTGAGTCAAAACCTTTAACACAACTCTTTGAAATGTAGTATTGTATTTCTTGCACTTCGTCAGATTAACAATCCCCTAGAATTTGTGTAATTTAGCAGAACATTCTTGTATTCTTTTTAGTTTTGCCAAAATCTCTTTTCAGATAAAAATACAATTTGTTGTAAACAAAGATGTTTATTATTCTTAAATTTCAGTTATGTTGTTAATTTCAGTTGAAAAGGTATACCATCATAATCAAAACAAACAATAGAAGACATTCTTGAATTAAATTTATAATAAATTTATCTATTATATAACGTATTATTCTTAAATAATACGAAAAAATTTTATTTAGATAAATAACAAAATATAAAATCGACTAACCTTGATAAAAAATAATAATTCTGACACATTTATTAAATAGCAGTATATTATGTGAAGAAAGCGCTTCAGAACAATGCCTGTCTTTGTAGTAAATGTGTATTAAAGGGCTGCACACTTTTTTATAAGCAATTTTTGTAATGCTTTATTTCTAAAATAAAAAAAAAAACATATTTTGGACAGTTAGGACGAGAATATTATTTTAAAATATATCGTAGAGTGTAAACTGTATATTTTGTATAGCTGGCATTAGTAATGCTATTTTTTTTTATTTATATCTAAAATCCAACCTGACGTGGTATATTAGTGATCATTTGAACTTAGTTTTATATTGTTTAATAATGTCTCAGTCATTTTATACTTTCTTGAAGACGAAATAGTTGGATGAATTTCTGTAACGTAACGAAAATAAAAACGTGAAAATAAATTGCAGTATTAGTAAAACTTTTGCGTGTTGTCGAACTCTACTAGCCATACGTTTGTTTTGGTGTTCTTTATTATCGTTGGGTTTTCAAATAGCTTTTCAAACTATTTTTTTTATTATAGAAAAATTATAGCTAAAAATTATTATTACTTATATATAAAATCGAAATACCACTGACTCACTGATGATCACTATATCTCAAAAACGACAAAACATATTAACTTGAGACTTAACATAGTGGTTCCCCTTATGCTCTAGATGTGCGATAAGACGGGATTTTAAAATATGTAGCGTGTAAGGTTATTAAAACGTAAAAAGCGTTAGAAACATACACAAAATCTAAATACCACTGACTGGATGTTGATCACTATTACTCAAAAACTACCAAACGTACTAACTTGAGACTTACCATAGTGGTTCCTCTTATGCTCTAGATGTGCAATAAGACGGGATTTTAAAATATGTTGCGTTTAAGGTTATTAAAAATTAAAAAGCCTTAGAAATATAGATAGAAGCCAATAGCCACTGACTCAGTATTCATCACTATTTCTCAAAAACGACAAAACATATTAACCTAAGACTGAACATAGTGGTTCCTCTTATACTCTAGTTGTGCAATAAGACGGGATTTTAAATTATTTTGCGTTTAAGGTTATTAAAAAGTAAAAAGCCATAGAAAGGAGGTTCTTTAAATAAACATATAAAAAGGCTGTCCTTCGACAGTTATTAATAACACTAAAAGATGAATATTTTATAAACTTAAGCTTAGAAAGTAGTACATAGTGTAAATAGCGTATTAACAAAGAGTATACGGGCTGCCTTTGAAATTGATATTTTTTTATCGAGCTTACCCGTAGCGAAGCACGGGCAAACAGCTAGATTTTAATTTAATATAGCTAAGATGTGCTCGTAAGTATTTTATTTAAAATTATAAATATTTTTTTTACTTATTTTGTAGTATTTTTACAACTTGGCCTCGACCTTGTTTTTACATTTATAAATTGTATGTATCAGTCCGGAAGAAACTGGTGAAAATTTACAGCAGTTATAGTCCAAATAAATTAATATTAGTTTTTATAATTCTATAATCTCTAGTTATCATTTTAAAACAAAATATTTACTATAGGTAATGATAACGTACATAAAATATAAATTTTAATAAATATCATATATTATGTCCATAAATTTATTTCGAAATTATATGCTGTTGTATTCTTGGATAATGACATACTAGCCTATACAATACAATATTAACTCAGAGTACATCTTGGTACTGATTGTTTTATCTTTCAATTTACCCATCAAACAGTGTATTATATAAAATTTTAAGACTTTTTATATTGACAGCGAAATTAAATAGAAAAATTACATTCCACAATTAATTATGCTCTAAATTACGTTCAAATGTAAAACACTTTTATTATTTGAGAAACTCTTTTACTTAAATTAACTTCGAATATTATGTTACGAGATCATTAAAATACGATATATGTGGAAAGATGATTTAATGTTCCTTACATCCTAAAACCTTATTTCAATTTTCAAAAACATGCGCCATCATTCTTCCCTTTATTGCCAATAAAACATTTATGGATCTACAAAGTACCTGTTTACAGTAGAAACGGAAATACCGGTAGTAACTAAAATCATTGTACACATCGGAATAATGCCCAGATACATATAAGGAGACCAATACTTTTAGGGTTTCAAGTCCTGCGATGGATTATTTAAAACCATTAATATAGTGAATGTGTTATGACTTTGGTTAAGTTGGATGTATGTATTTTTACTTGTTTGGATGTATTGTATTTTATAAAAGCCTATATTTAAGCGACTATGTATGTCATTACATTTTCCATTATGTGTATTTAGAATATTGTGTGGCAGATATTTTATAGATCAATCCTGTAAGATATATCACCACAGAGGTAGCTGCAATAATTTTATATAAGTTAAATTCAACATATAATATATATTTATTACTACCACATTTTTGAATGCTATAAATTTTAAATGTTGGAAGTGATGATTAAGTATTTCCAAATAATTACAGTAATTTATTTGTAAAGAGTATGTGGAGAATTAATATATAATAAATAGTTACGTCTGTTTTCTGTGTTCTTTAGTTAATTGTACTACGGCCGTTTTAGCTTTTGCACAGTCATGGTCACTTGCAATATTTCAATAAGCTATTTTCTACTTCGCCTTCGCCATCATTTTTAAAATAACACATTTATAAATATTTACAAACTTTAACTTTGAGTAACTTAAAACACGAACACGTTATATTATACACTATTACATTTAAAACACAAAGATTACATTTTTTTTATTGGACGAAACATTTAAAAAATACCCATAGACCGAGACGTGAGGAGCCGGGACCGGCGGTGTGTATAGTGCACTGGCCTGATTTAATCTAAATAATTATATAATTCTAGGCTTGCTAGTAAATCAAATAAAAGCTTTAATTGAAAACTTTGTAATTTAGTATGTCTCCATTTTCCGAGCCTGCACATTTAGTACTGTTCCAGAACGTCCTTGTATTTTCCCTTATGCCAGAATTGCAGAATTTAAATTATTGTTGTAAGTCATTGTATGAGTTGTCGTTACCTATCAAAATATGTTCAGCGTACATTGACTTAATTGTAATTTATTATTATTGTTATTATTTTTTTGATTGGGAAAGTTCTTTTTAAATCTCAGTTGGAAAGATCTTCCTATTTTGCCAATATAATAATTAAGCCTACTACAATCTTTACAACTTAGTTTATATATCCCACTTTTTGTGAACTTATTGAAAGTTGTTAGTTTTAGTTTTAGTAGTTTTACTAAAATACAGGGGCGGGGCAAGAATTTGGCGCCCCCGGCCAAGAAACCCATTATAAAAATCAAATTATGCTTATTTTACTTTTTTAAAGAATATATCTACTTATTTTATATTTACTTAATTATTTTACTATTTTTTTATATTTTTTAAAAATATAAATCTTAATATCTAAAATAAGGTTGAAGAAAAACTCAAAGATTCCACGTAATATTTTATTAGTGACAATAGTTAGTATAAAACTAAACAGATCACGTGGAATGAACTAAACATAATTTTCTACGTATCATAACAATTAATTAAACACAGCACACATACAATTTAAATTATATGCAATCTTATTCGGTACACTAAAAATTAACTTTACAAGCTTTTCCCGTCATGTTTTCTCGACGTTTAGCGCTAGAGAACGTAAGACACACCCAACAGTGCGATCTGAACGTAAGACATTAATATTATTTATAAAGAGATTAATATTATTTACAAACTGATTTTGCGGCTATTTGTGTTTTGTGTTTTACCTTCTAAATAAACGAAGATCAATAAATAAATATTGATATTGTTTTACTTAACACTTTCAATAAGAATTACCTACAGCTCAACTATGGTAACTAAATCGAATGTTTTTAAATCAGCACGGTAAATTTTGTTTCTCATAAAATTAGGCTTCAAATTTTATTTGATAAAAAAGTAGGCCAACCTTACGAGCCGTCACCCGGGGCAAGCTGCCCCCTTGCACCCCCCCCCCCCCCCCTAAATCCGCCCCTGGTAAGATATCGTCCGTACAGTATGCTAAACTTATTTCTTGTTTTATGTTTTTTATTATTGTGTTTCGGAATATTATAAGTATGTTTATTAAACGGTATTATTGCGTATTTGCTTTTACTTTCCTAGTTGGCGATGTTTTTGGATAGTTTATTTTTCACTTGCTTCCGAATTATTTTGTCAGTCGGTTCATCTTCACAAGCATTATTTACGTCTTTTTGTTTCAAAATCTGTGTTTCGTCCTGTTTGCCTTCCATGCTCATCGGTATGTTTAACATTCTATTAACATAACAATTGGATGCAGACGTTTTGGGATATATTGGATAGTGTGAGGGAGAACTATACTAGTCTGTGTTGGTTTTCTATAGATCTTGAAATTGTGTTCAGTTGAGCTATTTGTACTCGTCAATTCAAGAAAGCGTATTATCCTACCACTCTCCCCTTTATATCTGAATTTCAGTTTTAGGTTTATGACATTTAGGTAGTAATTAAATATTTATATCTGTCTTCAAATCAATACAAAAATTAAATAGCTCAGTTCTGTTCACTTATCCGTAATTAAATTAATTATTTTCGTGTAACGTGGGTTACAGTTATTCATAATATATTTGTTTTCGAAGTATTTAAGAATATTACCTCTAACATACTAGATAATGCTGAACATAATGTGAATCCGTAATTGTGTTTGTAAAATTAACTGTTAAACGTAAAGTGTTTATGTTTCAATCATACGTGTAGTAGATTTATCAATTCTACAATGTGTTAATTCCGCATGTTAAGTAATGATGTCTCCGTTAGATTCATTGTTTCTTTTATTGGTACAATAGTATACAAACTTACTATGTCAAAATATACAAGTTTACTTACGCTTTTATATTAAATTGTTTGATTCTTTTCGTCAAGTTTCTTGAATTTATAATGTTTTAGCTAATATAAAAGTTAAGAAAATTTCGCAATATTTCATCCAGATACTTCCACAATTTATAAACCAATTCGTTTCTAAAATAGTCTTATTGTTTTTTTAGTAGGGATTACAATTTAGGAGATGCTGGCTTTATTATTTTTATTTTCGTGTAATTTGTGTATGTAATTATTATGTTTACAAACTGTTATTGTTTTCATAATTTTAACTTCAATTTTCAAGGTATGATCGTTAGTTAATTTATTAATATTTGTATCCCTGAAAAACATCATTATTTTATTTACTTATTCTATGTGTGGTAATAAATACTGTGCTACCTTTATATTTGGTGAAGATTGCATCGTTCAATTGTAACTTAGAATTTAATTTGAAGATATAATACATTCTTTATTTTAGGTTGCTTGGAGGTATGAGTCAATATTTTATTTGCTCTCTTACTAATAAAGCACCTAGATAGGTTGGTTTTGTCTGTCTGAACTGTGCTCTCGATGCCAATTAATTACGATTCGTCTTACATCATTGGATGTTTTAGGAGGGCGGGGGGAATTTTTCAAACCTTTACTGAGTAACTATATGTTTGTTATTAATTTGAATAATTATGCTTGTGTTATTAATTACAAACAGATCAAATACTTTTTTCAATTCTCTTTAATGTTATTTCTTTGACTAACTAACTAACTAATTAGTTTGTTCTACTTTGCTTCTGTTATTTTAATCATGTTAGGCCTATTTATTTTTAGTTCATTCGATAATTTTATTTTACTAAATAATAAATGTTCTCTATTTCGATTATATTTTAATCAATTTGGAAGTCGTAAGTGAATCCAGTACAATAATTTAATTAAATATCCTTTTTAAGTGGAGTGACTGGATTCCCTCATTTAATCATGTTTTTAGGCCATGTTTTTGCTTTTAAACTTGAAATTGTTGCACGTTTTATAACTAGGTTTTACTTAATTTAGTTTACAATTCTTATTAAAGTTTATGTTGTTAGTTGTTCATTGCAATTTAAATAGTTATTTGTGTATTGGTATGCGAGTCAAATATCGATAAGAATTATGTCTCTAACTAAACAGTGCGGAAGAATGATCATTACAAATATTCCGTGATTTTAAATTTCCGCTCTATATGGCATACAAAGCATATCGTACATGGATGGGAAATAAATTTCTTAAATCATAAGAAAATGCTTTGAGTTTTACCTTTTAGTTTTAAAATAAATTCTTTTTGCATAAAACATACCCGTTTTATTTTTTCATACACATTTCAACTATTGCATGTTTATTTTGTAGGAAACCTCCTTACTGTGTGTAAACATCGTAAACAAATTTAAAAACCGAAATTACTGATTACCTAATGATTATTATTTAGATTGTAGAAATGATAACTGGTTTTCAAAATGATAAATTATTAAACATTCTAAAATTATAGATCTTGTTTTCTGTCATCATAAATTATATATTAATCTACTGTAGGCTACTACTTAATAGTAGATTATTATAAAAGTAAGTTTTTAGAGAATAAATTTTAAAACCTATTGTTTTCAAATACAATACAATGACCAAATATTAAACATGTTTGATTTTGTAACAGCCTATTACTCAAATAAAATTGTTTTGAACATTAAACATAACTAAAAATGTTATTCTAGTCTAAAAATTTACATTATCTCACGCAAGCGCATACCAAAATACTTAATCTTGTGCCGTTATTACATGCGCGATACTAAACCGACTGACAAATGCGTA
>JAGFPH010009177.1:923-13877 GCA_018207615.1 Philaenus spumarius
TCAGAGGACATAATGCTCCTTACCGACCCTGAATCTAATAAAGCATTAGATTTAAAATTTTTAAATTGGACTTCTATAAGAGGTAAAATTTTATTAGTTAGGCCCTTTGATTTTAGACACTTATAGGTTTTCCTAGTAAGTGAATTGTTGGCTATAGGAGAAAAGCGCGCGGTTCTGCTTCTGGCCTGGTTAAAAGAAGAACACTGCCAGTTGTAATGACCAGTTGACTTACAATAAAGACATATAGGCCATAAATAATACGGGGTACAAATTTCTGGTTTAATACCAGATGACTTACTAAACTTATTTAGAGGTGGAAACTCTCAGTTACAGTTTATGTTGTAAGTAGTGGCCTTAGAAGGTGTTGTTTTTAAAAATTGCCTGTCTTTATGTGTAACCGGTTTTGTGTGCGTGCCTTTGTAAAAAGGTTTACGTTTATAAAAGGACCTTTGAAATTTACTGTGAGTATAATCGGCTTTGTGTAAGCTTAACGGAGCTTGAGATGAGAAACCGACTAGTTCTCGCCCCTTCGGTCGTTATTTGAAAAGGTTGCAGGTGAATTTTTATGTGAGTTATAAGGTTGTCGGTGTTGTACAGGAGTATTGCGTTGTATAGAGTTTCTGCAAAGAGGTGCTATGTGACCTTTCTGGCCACATCTATGGCACACTACAGTAGACCTAAAATCCGGTTTTGGCCTGGACAAGTTTTCTGAAACAGTTGACCTTTCCTTGTCAACAAACAAAGTGCTGTTTACCTGGGCACACAATTTATCAAGGTCGTTGAAAGTGACCGGCCGACTCGCAAAAACCAGACAACTCCTGACCTCCGGTGAAAGGCCGTCAATTATGACGTTTATTATTTCTACTTGGCTTAAATTAATCAAAAGCACCTGGGCAGCTTCTTTTATGTCGCTCACAAAATGGTGCAGAGTCTCCCTATGTCCCTGGGGACGATAAAAGAGATCCTGCTCCAAAGTGCGGCGCCTTTTCGCAGGTATGAACATTTCAAGTGCCTCTCTGTGGAAATCAGGTAAGTTGTCGTGTTTAAGCAGGCACGAACTAAGAGGGTCTTGTGCATAAGGCAATAAAACGCTTATTATATTGTTTTTTAAATCCGGGTAGGTTCGGCATAAGTTTAAGCTAATTTTTATAAATTTAATTAACTTGTCCAGATCAAAACCATCATTCATGGGAAGAGTAGACAAGAGTTTCTCTGCTGGATGTCTCAGCTTTCCATAAGAGAAAACAGGAACACTATGCTCCTGAGGTTTACATGTTGAAACAGGTAAATCATTTAAGGCAAGTAAATTTCCTTCGGGTACAAGAATAGAATTCCCAGAATCATGAGCAAATAAAGTTGGCGTCGGGCAATTTAAAACATTAGGATTACTGTTGCCTGAGGTGACACTAACGGGAGGCGCAATCGAAGCGGCTGCTTGGTCAGAAAAATTTACATGTGGTACTAAATTTTGTTTGTAATGTAAAAATTTTGAATTGAGATTTTTCAAATCCTCTATTAAACCATTTAATTCCACATTACTTTCAGTGGTGTCTATATTTATATTGTTTAAGGTAGTCAAAAGAAAACTCAATCTTTGTTCATACAGGTGAAATCTGGCTGTTAATCTATTTAATTTAACAGATGAAATCTGACTCGAATCCAGACCATCAAGTTCGTCGCTAAGATCATCGAAAGCAAACTTAGTATACTCTAATTGTTCAGCCATATTTTCCTGTCCGATATATTCAGCGAGTTGTTCTGAGCCAGCCAGAAGCAGGTTCCTCAGAGTAACTCGCATGACTCTGACCGTCGCGAGCACGCCCCCTCGCGATACCACCTCAAACACCAATTCAGACTTTCTGAGATAGTCTACTAATTTATTTAATTCCATAGTGAATGGATTATGCAAAAAAAAAGGTAGAAAAGAGAAAAAAAGTAAAGAAAATTTTACTCTATGATCAAAGTCAACTTGAGTTAAGAAGAAAGTTTTTTGTTAAGTTTTAAAAATTTTTTGACTTTTAAAGAAATTATTTGAACAGTTTTTTTGTTTTCCTTGATAACTCAAGCTAAATTCAAACAAAGAAAGGCCAGATTAAGTTTTAAATAAGTGGAATATATGAAACAAAATTGAAAGAAAAAAAATTTAGAAATCCCTAAACGTAAATCAAACAAGCAAGAAGGTTTTATGTAAAATTTTATGTTTTTTTTGTATTTTTGTTTTTGTTGATTTATAAAAAAAAGGTTTTTTTTTTTGTTTTCTCGCTTGTCTAAGTTGACGTTAAGAAAAAAAAACCCAAAGAGAGAGAGAAAGAAAAAAAATAATGAAAAGTTCTATCAAAATTGTAAGTATGTTTTTTGAGAAAAGTTTGAATGTTTGTTTCGACGAAAAACAGATAAGTCGCTGCGCCCGACGTTGAATTTATTTTAATAATATTTATTAGGAAAGTAACCACACTAACTGCGAACCAGAATATGTTAGCGTGTGTAAATATTAATTGGAAAGTAACCACGATCTGACCTACCAGAATATGTTACCATCCAGAAGGCTAAACTATGTGGAATGCGTACTGGGCTCAAATAAAATGGATGGCATATACAGAAAGTTTATAAAAGCAAAATATACCAGACACAAATCTTACCTTAATTCCGAAGTCGAGATATCTGAAATTTTTCTTAACAGGTTATTGGATGTATACAATTAATGTACACATTTATAACAATAACATTTGTTTATTTAAAAAAAGAATTGATACGCCCTTAATATAAAATAATGAAATTGTATACGCCCCAAAATGACAGATTGATTTATTTATTTCCCTCCCTTACAAAAAATTTAAGAAAAACCCACCCTGTATTTAATTATATATTTAAATATTAATTTACTTAATTAATCCAAGAAAATAAACTTTTAAAAAAAATGGTACAAATGGTCTTAAGGATTAGTTTATAATAGTACTTACAAACTATTTGATATATTTTATGTTGGCCAACGTTTATTAAAAGAAAATATGCGCAACTGCAATTCCGAAAGTATAAACAAAATAAAATAATGTAAAATTTTGTACTCAAGGTATTATTAGAATCATGACGTCATTATAATTAAAAAGAATTTTGATTTCTGACTCTTGGAGTCCGTGGTGTCAAAAATAGGTACCTCGCCGCCCTTATTATTTTATAAATAACATATATATATATAAATATTACAACAACATACTATTTTTAGTTACATGAAAAGTTAAATAGCCCTTTTTATATTTCTGAAAAATCACTGACCTTGCCTAACTTATTATAAGTTCATACTGATTTAAAATAGCCTGTTTCTGTTTACATTTTATAAAGAGTTATTGATCAACCGAATTCACTTAGAAATAAGTTGTAGTTGCGGAGGTGGAATCACATTTTATTGCAGTTGCATATTGATAAGAGTTGAACTAAGTAGAAACTTGTAGCAGTAACTTAAATCAGGAAGTTCATCCAGATTTCTCTACAAAATCAGAACATAATATAGGCATTAGTTACTTTAAATAGCCAAAGATAAAATATTATGTCAGAATGAAAATACAGCACGTTTACAGCAGGCATGTTGTAATTTGGCTTGTTGTAAACTGTTTGAACGTGCCAATTTGGTGTAATATGACGTTATAATTCATAAGTTTCACTTTAGTTTAATATCAAGGTTAATTATTACAGAGTTACTCTTTGTTTCTAGCAAACTGAAACAATTATACTGTTTTTAATTGACTGGCTGAATTATACTTTTACAGGAACTCTTTAGAGCACAAAATATAACTTGTAGGTAATCACACATGTGTTCACTTTAGTTTAAATTATGTATTTTTCCAGGCTAATTATTAAAATCACTGTTTAGACTATTTAGAATAGTTGTAGGCTTTACAAAATATCAAAATTTACAAAATTTATATGGTTAATTAACTTACAAATTGCTTTAGCAAAATACAATGGCTTACACGTAACAAATAGCAACTAATAGTAAATGACATATGCAATTATTGGAAAAATTCAGACATCGTAGACTACATGCTACATATTAAGCAAAAATAGAAATTTTACCTGGTATACAGCTATTAACTCATTTGTGGAAGAAAGAATGGAACTACATGTTAGAAGTCGCCAGGCAAGACTTGACCTAGTGAACGCGTTGAAAGTCTATCTCACTAATGAACAAAAATGGCTAACGTAGCCAGCGGCTATTTCGTGCACGAGAGTCCGGACGGTGCTGCCGGTGGTGAGATAACGGAGTACTACATGCCCCTGCGGGCTACTGTGTATGTAACCGCAATGCATAGGTGTATGAAAAAAAAGGAGTTATCGGGCAAAATTAGGGCGAACGTTACAATACATTGCGGCTAACAATTTAGTTTCATCTACATTTCTGTCCGAATACAATGTGTTTATACCATCCAACAAAGTAGAAGTAATGGGTGTCATTAATATAGAACCTGAGGTAGAAATAGAACATATCATAAAAGAAGCTAATAGTAGCCTCCCCATAGTAGACGCTTACCGAATAGTTAAGAAAATAAAAGAAGGTCTCCAAAAAAACATATTGGGTAAAAGTTACCTTTTTAGGAAACAAACTACCCAAAGAAATTAAATTAAATTACATACTATTACCGGTTAGACAATACATTCAGCCTGTACAACAATGTCATCAATGCTTCGCTTACGGACACTCGTCCAATAAATGTAGGAAAAGTAGGATATGCAGAACATGCTCTGAACCTTATCACGGTAATAATTGCTCTAAAGATGCAGTATGTATTAATTGCAAAAAAATGCATGATTCAAATAATAAAACATGCCCAGAATACTTAAGACAATTAAAAATAAAAGAAAGAATGGCACAATTTAATGAAAGCTACCTTACAGCAAGTAGCCTCTTTCCAAATCATAAATCATTAAAAAACATACCTAATTCATAGTCTCAGGTCACTAATAAACAACCTCAACTCACACCAATCAATACACCAACATGTAATGATAGTGTTTGCCAATCACAGAATCGCCATAATAAATTTGAGATTCTAAATACTTTTGAACAGGAAGTAGAAATATCGGAGACACCAATGGAAGGGATTTTAAGATTTAATAAGAATAGAAACATTAATAGAGCTAAGCAAATTAGGCCAACCTCCCAAAACACAAGTTTCAAGTCAACAACAAAATATAAAGATAGGGTGATACCTACAGGGGACACCCACCAAAGCTCCGACCGAGAATCAAAGAGTCCGAAACAATCCGATGAAAATATAAAGCAAATTTTTAATGACGCACAATTTAAAATTAAATACAGACAGTGGGCAGAAAAAGTAATTAACGGGATAAAAAATGAAAACAATGCTATATCAGATCCTATGGATGCTTTAACAATTTTTATTAAAGAATTCTGTAATATTCTTACAAATTCTATGGGAAAAAATAAATAATGGATAGTTTAAAAATAATACAATGGAATGCACAATCTATAAATAATAAATGGGCTGAACTTCAATATTATTTAAATCAAAAAAAGATACAAATTGCAGTTATTCAAGAAACATGGCTAAAACCTCAAAATAAAATAAAATTCGGTAATTATAAAATTCTGAGACAAGACAGACCGGATGGATATGGGGGACTGGCCTTCATAATACACAATTCCATCTCATGGAAAGAAATTCCGCTAAATAACATACATTCCATTCAGTTACAAGGCATACAAATAATAAATTACAAAAAACCAATAAATATATTTAACTTATACTGTGTTAAAGCTAATATTGAACCATATTTATGGGAAAATAAGATATTCTCTCATGATGAAGGATATTCCATACTTTGCGGTGATTTTAATGCTCACCATCCATATTGGAGTGGAACCATCTCTAGGGTTGACTCTAGAGGTAACCACATCTTTAAAGCTTATAACCAGTCACAATATATACTACTTAATAACAATGTGTACACAACCACTTCAACATTATTTAAAAAGCCTTCAATAATAGACCTTACATTTTCAACACCCGAAATGAGGTTGCTGTTGAAAACTTGGGAAGTTCAACAAGATACAATGAATAGTGATCATTTTCCGATATTAATTGAATTCAATTTAGCAACAATACAAAATAACATATTTCCTCCAGAAAATAACCTTCTTTATAAACTTAAACATAAAAATAAAAATTTTAAGAAAGCAAACTGGGAGGTCTTTAAACAAACAATACAAAATAAAATATCCCAAGAGACATCCAATAAGGAAATTATACAATTTGATTCCTTTTGCAATATAATTCACCAAACTCTCGAAATGGCAGTTCCCAAATACCACTTACCAAATAAAATAAACAAAACAAATTTTAAACAAAAAAAAATGGTGGACTCCAGAATGTTCAAGAGCAGTCGCAATCAGGAGGCTCACTTTTAAATATTTTAATAAAAACATGACTAGTTTAAATTATGTTAAATACAAAGAAGCTCAAAAAAATAGTAAAACCATCATTAACAAGGCAAAAACAAAAGGGTGGGAAAATCTTTGTAATGAAATTACAGAGGAACCACCTTCAAAAGCATGAAACATAATCAGAAGTTTTAAAGGGATATATAGTCCCAGAGATTGTTTATTAGAAAATGACTTATCCTTGATGCATAATTTTATGAAAAATACAATTCCAGACTATGTGCCTAATTTGATTGATTTAAAAGAACCATCAATTACAAGCAAACAACATTACTTAGAACATAACTTTAACATAAAAGAATTAATATACGCTATTAAATCAAAAAAGAAAAATACAACACCGGGCTTAGATGGCATAAGCTATAAATGTATCCAAAATTTACCAGATATTGCTTTAGATACTCTATTGAAAATATATAACCAGATATGGAATTCCTCCAGTATACCTGATACATGGACGAAATTTAGAATCATAGGTATTCTTAAACCAAATAAAGATAAAACTCAAGCAAAGTCGTATAGGCCGATATGCTTAATCTCCTGTTTGGTAAAAATTTTCAATACTTTGGTAAGAAATAGATTGCAATGGTTTGTGGAAAAATACAATATAATTCCACCCACACAATATGGGTTCAGAAAAAAGCGAGGATGCCCAGACTACTTTCTAAACCTTATTTCAGACATACAAATAGCTTTTACCCATAACAAAACCACAATTGCAGCATCCCTAGATATAACAAGTGCTTATGACAAAGTCATAATATCAATATTAACCACAAAAATGCATATATTAGGAATACCAGCTAAATTTATAAGATACTGTTATAAATGGCTATCACACAGGGAACTTATTTTTTTTTGAATTAATGAAACATGCTCTAGATACACACATCTAGGGTTACCGCAAGGAAGTGTACTTAGTCCTGTATTATTTTCAATATACATATCAGAAACACATAAACACTTACCCTCAGAAATTAATTCATTGCAATACGCAGATGACATTTTAATTTACATATCCCAAGCAGATATATCAAAAATTCAGCACACATTGCAACAAGCTTTAAATACATTGACAACAAATTTTGCTAAATTAAATCTTGAATTTAATACACAAATAAGCAGAACATAGATTTTCTCAAGAAAAAAACACAATTTAAAGATACAAATCTCGATTAATGGTAAACAAATCCCAATCGTAACCAAACACACAATATTAGGTGTAGAACTAGACGATAAACTAAAATTTCATGATCATATAAACCTTTTAAACACCAAATGTCATAAAGATTTATCAATACTAAAAAACTCTGGCTTGTGGGAGAAAAGGAGCTCATCCCATTTTCTTACTTAATGTGTACAAAGGCCTAATTAGAGCAAAATTAGATTACTGTAGCTTTTTATTTGGACATGTAACCAACAATAAATTGTCAAAGTTAGAATTAATTCAAAACCAGGCATTGAGAATTGCTCTGGGGGCATTTAAAACAACTCCTATAGTAGCATTACAACTCGAAGCAGGAATAATGCCTTTACAAAGTAGAAGGAAATTACTAACTGACAAATTTTTACACAAGATAGCTACAGATCAAAATAATCCTAATCACCTCAAACTGTTAGAACTTAATATGCTAACCAATCACAAATACTGGTCTAAAAAAACACTGCCTATATACTTCAACTCATTTAATACCTGCATGGATTACCTAAATTTGCATGAACCAAACATTATACAAACCAAAACAAATTCAATATCAGTTTAGGAAACCTATTTTAATTACACAAATAAACATCAATTGTTTCCCGGATTTAGACAAAGACATGGGAGGAAAAAAACAGAAAACAGTACATTGATAAAGCAAACATTTTTCAATATCATAAACATAACCTATAAGAATTATATACAAGTATACACAGATGGATCGAAAAATGCACAGGGGGTGGGCGCTGCCATCTATATCCCGTCACTGAATATAGAACAAAAATTCAGGATAAACTCCATTACATCCAGTTATACGGCAGAATTATACGCTATTTATAAAGCCTTACAAATAATTAAAACATGAAACCACAATCACTACATTATCTGCTCAGACTCACGAGCCGCAATTTTCGGTATTCAAAGTACATATACATTATGGCGAAGGAGATGACCTGATATATAACATAATAGCAGAGGCTCTCCTTTGCTGCAAAAATATAGTAATTCAATGGGTTCCGGGTCATTTGGGAATTAAAAACAATGAACACGTAGACAATCTAGCTCGTCAAGCCACGCAACAAAATAATATATGCCAAGATTTTATTGTACCAGTAAATGACTATATTGCACATTTGAAAAAAATACAAATTGATAAATTAAAGAAGATAAATAATGAAACTGGTAAAGGTTTTTGGTATAACAGTATACACAGGGCCGGTGCAAGGGGTTTTTCGTGAACATGCGAGAGTAATTTTTGGCGCCCCCCCCCCCCTGTATACAACAACCCCCCCGCCCCTATATATGTATATATATTTATATATCTCCTTATTGCAATAACAAACCAATTGAAATTATTTAATTATATAAAATCAAATTTAAAAATAACATCGAGCTACAATTTTACCAAAATTACCACCTTTTACCACCCTTCTTCAAAAGTACTAGAAAAGATCGTGGCAATTTTCAAATCGGGCTATAAATAGATGTTATACTGTTGTTATTGACACATAATTATTACTTTATTAATGTTAGTGAAGTTAGTATAGAATGTACGGCGGTCTCGTCTTTAGGGGGGCGAATATTTCACTGAAACCAAAGGGCGCCGATTTCGAAAGGATGGCGCCCTGTACAATACTGTTGTACGTGTTCCTGATCTAGTCTATCCATAAAGAAGTGCCAAAAAGAAATAGGACGTTTCCGCGTTTCTTTTAATTACTGAAAAGGGCGGTCGCGTCTTAAAGAGAGCGAATTTTTCACTGAAACCAAAGGGCGCCGATCTCAAAAGAATTCGGCTGTAAATTCGAATAAACTGGTGTATGTGGTCTTTTGTGTCCGTAAAGAGGTGACAAAAATAAATATGGCATTTCTTTTAATTCCCGAAAAGGGCGGTCGGGGCGATCGCGTCTTTAGGAGAGGGGGGTGCGAATTTTTCACTGACACTAAAGGGCGCCGACTCTGAAAGGATGGTGCCCTATAGCGGTTATATGTCTGTCACCTTTTTTTTTTTTTTGTGTTTAACGTCCTACTGTTTTGCACTTAAGGCTAATGAAGACAAAAAGCGCTAAACTGAAATAGGGAGTTTCTTTTAAAACCTGTAAAGGGCGGCCACGTCTTTAGGCAAACATTTTTTGGTGCAAAAAATATTTTCGGAAAATTTTGAAGGCGCCTTAGTCTTGAAATTTTTGCCGACGCCGGCTTCGCTTGCGCGTCGGCGCCCCCTCCCTGGTGGCGCCCCATGCGTCAGCATGTCTCGCATGGTCCTTGCGCCGGCCCTGAGTATACAAGAGACTCCTTATGATTTTAATAGCACACCATGGTTCAAACATTGCAAATTTAACAGGTCGGACATTATAACTATTTGCAGACTTAGATTAGGCCACGCAATAACAAACAGCAGATTATTTCAAATTAAACAATATTTCACCCCTATTTGCTTGAGATGCACAACAAACAGAAATGAGACGTTACAGCATATAATTTTTGACTGTCCAGCGTATGAAACATATCGAAATGACTTATACAACAAACTTAAGGAGGAAAATTTTAAACCTCCTTTCTTACTAAATAATATTCTTAAAAGCAATAAAATGGGAATAATTTTACAAATATCAAAAACACTTAATCAGCAAAAAGAGAAATATAAATAAATCACAATACATAAATATATTAATAATAAATAATAATCTAACTTTATAATTAACTGACAAAAACAAAACATGTATCCTGGCTCGAGGGTCTTATGCATCCATGGTCCATAACTTTCGGTCTAGGAATGCCTGGTGGATCTCTGGCGAGAAGATATGTTCCCCAAACATTGCAAATATCCTTGAAGCTTACTATCCCATAATCCGTAGCTTTCTCCCACTATTTACTAACAATTTATGTTATTACACTTGCACATACATCACACATGGGCGTACAAAATATAGCTTTTTTTTATTATATATTCCAACAAATTTATTTTTTATCACATGTGTTTTCCTACTAACAGAATTTCCCCATACTATATTTATTACAATATACCATTCAAATGGCAACCGTAACAAGAAATAAAGCAAATTGGACATATTATAATGAAACAGTGGATACTTAAGGGCTACATGGAAACTCAGAGCCCGCCTATAAAATAGGCAACAAGAGGAAAAAAAAAAGACAATCATATGTTCTCACTCAGTTTATTAAACAAAATACTTGTAGTTATAACTGTTGACACTTTATAAATATTCTATTGTGCTCAAATATTTCCTCAATAGATCCTAATAATATTTTGCCTATTTTTGGCCTATCTTGTATACTTTCAGAACTTGTATCAGTGGTCATTGGAAAATTACTTATCCTATTTTATTGTAAATAATTTGTGCTTAACCTCAAGTTTGACTTACCCTATTGTACATATATAGGCCTAACCTTGTGGAAAAAAATAGTGAATTTTAAAATCAATGAATTAACGTTAGTGTCTTTTTGTGAATAACTCTACAAACATGGCCAAATCACTTCCAGTCGTGAAAGCAAAAATGGAGAATGCGTTTTCACAGATTCAATTGATCTATGATCTTACAAAAAAAACTTCTGACAAAGATATTCTTCAAAAATTCCTTGTGCGCGCAAATTCTGTCTGTAAGCTTCGCCAAGAATTTTCTGATGCTTTAGACCTTTATCATGAAATTGAATTAGCTAATGACTCTGAATTTAAGCCTAATTATTCATCTCTCAATAGCACAGATGAGATAGTGGATTATATTAATGCTAACCTAACCTCGTTGGAGAACAAAATGCAATCCAAGAGTAAGAGCTAACCTCCCCCTGTACAAACATCAGTGGTTCGTTTACCCAAGCTCGAACTAAGACATTTTAGTGGCGAGCCTCTAGAATGGGTGTCTTTCATCAATTTATTTGAAACAAGCATAAATAAAAATTCTTCTTTGTCTCCCGCTACAAAGTTTCAATACTTGCTAAGTGTTCTCTCTGGTGATGCCTTAAATTTGATTAAATCTCTACAAATTTCTGACACTAATTACACAGTGGCTTATGACCTTTTGAAAGGGCGCTACCATTCACCAAGGAGACTTGTTACTCTTCACCTAAACCAAATTTTGGACTTACCCTCTGTAAATCATTCTCCAAACCAAATGAGAAAATTTGTTAACTCATATAATGAAAGCATTCAAGCTCTCAAGGGATTAAAACTGGACATTACTCACAAGAATCCCCTTCTATCTGCCATGATTCTTAGTAAATTGGACAGTGACCTCAGAAAACGGTTAGAACATTTCCGTTCACTTAATTCCACCGTTCAAGGTGGGGATGCCCCTGTCTTACCTGACATTGCAGACATAATAAAATTTCTCCATCAAGAATGTAATGAGATTGAAGATGCTAGTCTGCACTCTACTCCCTTCTTAAAATCTGCTTTTGCAGAGTCAAACCGGGACTATGTGTCCAAAAACAAATATTCTAAAGTCAACAGAAATCACAAAGTCTCTCTAATGGCCTACAACACGAGTGAAAATAAACTCAGTAATTCAAAACCTCTTCAATGTTTTGTTTGTCACAAAACTGACCATAAGGTTTATACATGTCCCACATTCAAGATTAAGGATCCTAAAGCCCGTTTTCAAATCGTTAAGGAAAACAAACGGTGCTCTTCATGTTTAGGCAACCACAACCTCACTGACTGTAGGTCAAAGTCAAGTTGTTTTACTTGCAACAAAAATCACCACTCATTACTTCATTTTGAAGAAAACCAAAAGCCTATACCTCAAATTCCATTTCAAGAAACTTCTCGAAATTCACAGGAAATGACACCTGCAGTTACCATGACCTGTCAAAATAATGGTCATTAACCATATAAGTACACAGTCTTATTAGGTACTCTACTTGTGAAACTCACTTCTGCCAGTGGAATCACTCATGTATTCCGTGCTCTCGCTGACTGTGGCAGTCAGTCATGCATTCTTACTGAGCGAGCAGTTCAGCTATGTGCTCCCCGCATCAAAAGTACTCATAGTGTTGTAGGACTTTCTCAAGCATTAACTCGCTTTAAGGGCCAAACTTATCTCAGCATTGAGACTCTAAGTGGAAAAATGATCGCTAAAAGTCAAGGCTTTCTCATCCTTGACAAGATTTGTGTTGACTTACCTCGCATTGTAATTGCGCCTGGGGTCGTCAATAAAGTTCGACCATACATTCTGGCCGATCCTACGTTCCATATGCCAGGAGGCATTGACAAAGAAAAATCCAAAATGAAATTGAATAAGTTAAAAGCTTTTGGAAAATCATCTAAACAGGATAGTAG
>JAGFPH010009177.1:13977-27142 GCA_018207615.1 Philaenus spumarius
AATGCAAAGATGAAGCTGTCTGAGAGTAAGACTGTGGGAATGTTGTTGAAAGGGAGTATGAATGTAGAACGTATGCCTGTGGTTAAATGGGATGATGGGTGGCTCAGGATGGTGAGTGAGGCGCGGTAGCTGGGTGTGTTGTGGGGAAGGGGTATGAGAGTGGGTGGGCATGTGGTTGAATGTTGTGGGAGAGCGAGAGAGATGATGTCGAATGTGATGAGAGTAGTGGGAGGAAAGAATGTAAAGTATGAAAGGGTGAGAAGAGTGTATGAGGGGATGTAGGTGGCGATTGCGGCGTATGCAAGTAGTGCGTGGTGTGATAGGATGAATGCGTGTGATAGGAGGAAGTTGTTGAGTGAGCAGAGGAGATGTGTGTTGGGAATGATCAAGGGGTATAGGTTTTTGTCAGGGGAAGCAGCGTGTGTGATCGGGGGGATCGCTCCACTAGATCTGGAGGTTGAAAGGAGGTATGTGTTGGGTAGAGCGAGGATGAATGGTAGGGTTGAGTGGAAAGGGAGAGTGTTTGAGAAGAATGGATGTAAGAAGGTGGTGAGGGAGTATGTGTTGAATGAATGGCAGAGGAGGTGGGAGTCGAGTGAGAAAGCTACTTTAATATCCTGGCACATTTCCATGAAAATAGCGTGCCTCTTTCCCAGACCTTGAGATTTACGGGGATGACCCCAGCTACCACCGGGATCGCGTCCAAGGACACGGTTCGGTATGGCCCCGTGATTGAAATCAGGACAATTCTCTGCGCGGGGAGAAGAACCTTAGCATTCGCCACTCGCTCAAGGGACCGGTACCATGCACCTGCCGCATAGGTAACAATGGCCTTAAATACTCCTTTATATATTGAAAGGAGGGATCTCCAGGATAGGCCGTATTCCCTATGTACGAGCCTCCTGATCTTAAAGAAGATTGCCTTGGTCTTTCTAGCCACCTCCCTGATGTGCATGCCAAAACGCATGCCACTCTCAAGGACAACGCCCAAACAGGTCAAGTTGTCCACCACCTGTATTCTCTCGAGGCCGAGGCATACAATATGGTCTCTCCCAACGAGTCTACCCTTCGCAAGAAGGAGCTTGGTTTTAGGAACCGCTATCTTTAAATGAACCTTTTCGCACCAAGCGACAAAATCTCTTAGCACCTCGGTAGCACTGTCCTCTAACTCCTGCCGTGACCTGGCCGGAATAGTCACCGCCACGTCGTCTGCATAGGCTGTAATTTCACAACCGGCTGGGAGGTCTATCCTAAGCGCACCGTCGAACAGGATTGTCCATAAAGGCGGCTCCACAAGCAACGGTAAGTCCGGAGGCCGGCCTCAAGGCGAACCTAGATATAGGGGGGTCTCCACACACTACGGTTAATTCGAAGGCTTACCTTGAGGCGAGTCTCCAGCCCACTACTGTCAAATTCAGTTGTGGAGTTGTTCGTGAAATGGCACCATCAGATGACGACGATGCTCTTGCTGTTGTTGGTTTGTTGTTAGCTATTAAGAATAGTGAAAATAAAGTGAGGCGAAAATTGTGGACTAAAAACTGGTTGAAAAAAAGAAAAGTGTTTTCTCATGTAAATTTATTAAAGGAACTAAGATTTAGCCCGAAAGATTGGCATAACTATTTGCGGATGGATGAGGACACATACCTTCGGCTTCTATCATTGGTGACGCCGATCATTCAGAAAAAGGATACCATAATGAGGACCGCAATTTCACCTCATGAAAGATTGAGTGCCACATTACGATTTCTGGCTACAGGAAGGTGCTACGAAGATTTGAAATTTTCTACTGCAATATCACCCCAGGCTCTCAGTTTGATTATACCAGAAACGTGTAAAGCTATTTACAAAGTTCTTTGTAAGGATTATATGAAGGTAAGTTAAACTGTGGTATTATTTAAACAAATTTATTTTCAATTAAAGTACAAAGAAATAGTCTGTAGGAGGGCAAAAACAAAAAGGTAGATACATTATATTAAGTAAAACTATACTTAACCATCAGGGTTGTATGATCTCACAAAGTTGGATACAGTTATCCCGTCATCAGAATCAGGCAAAGGTGAGATTTGAGTGGGTGCGCTACTAGTAGTCGTTTGGTTAAGCTGCTGGTACAAGCGGGGTGCGGATGGTTGATAGGGTGGTCTGGGAGATTGGGTGAAATGGGGCTCGGGGGTTTGCTGAGATTGTGGCATTTGGATAGGATTGTAGTAGTGTGAATTAGAAGAAAATAGGGAGGGTTAGAGGAAGCACTTTGAATGGAAGCTGGAGGGACTTGGTGTTGTGGTAATAAGAGCTGTGGGACTTTAGTTAACTCATGGGAACTTGTTAAAGTACCCATTTGAGCATGGAACAACATATCGCTTATACATTTTTTGGCCAAAATTCGTTGTGGCGTCAAAACGTCACGTAACACATTTTCAACATTTTTACCAAACGTGTCAAATCTATCTTCCGAAGGTCGAGGACGCTTGAAATGTTCGTTTACGGACTGTAGCACTTCACTTGTAAGTGCTGATTGCTGCAAATTTGTCATCCTTTTAGGAGGTCTTGGGTGTGGTAGAGATGTAGAACCCGAGGACTCATGTTGGGAACTACCTGCTGATGTCGGAGATAGACCTTCCTCTGCATCAATAGCGACGTTGTTCTGCTCATTAAGATCGGGATTGGATACATTATCCTCCTAGGAATGAAAATGACACCCCGTTATAATTTGTCAATTATTATTAATAAAGCAATTAAATTTTTTTGTCAACCTTTACATTGAAACTTGTTTGAGCCGAAAAGTTTTAACAACATATTTACAGATACATCAAACCAGTATACGATCATTTATTTATAACATACTGTAACTTTATTTTGCATCAGTAAAACCAAACTCACTACGTCTATGCTAAGTGTACCCCTTTCCCAACACATAAACCTATCCCTACACCTACAGCAGTGTATATAACCTACAATCTCCGTGAAATTTTACATACGTTTACCAAGTTTCATAGCAGTTACATTTTTTACGTAATGTACGATTAAAATTCTTTATCTGTTTTCAGTTTCCAAATACCTCTGAGGATTGAGAAAATATAGCGCAAGAATTTGAGGACAAATGGAATTTTCCACATTGTCTCGGAAGTATCGATGGCAAACACGTCACTATAATACCTCCAAATGGAAGCGGCTCACGGTATTATAACTATAAAGGTCGGCACAGTTTGGTTTTAATGGCAATAGTTGATGCCAATTATCAATTCATTATATGTGATTTTGGAACCAATGGTAGGATTTCGGATGGAGGCGTGCTTCGAAATACAAGTTTCTATGACAAACTTGAAAGGAATGAATTGCATATTCCCGCTGAAAATAAAGTCCGTAACACTTCTACAGTTTTGCCTTATGTGTTCGTTGCCGATGATGCATTTCCTCTGAGACAAGATATGTTGAAGCCCTTTCGACTAGCAGATGCATCATCCGAGGAGAGGAAGATATTTAACTATCGCACCTCACGAGCAAGGCGTATAGTTGAGAACGCATTTGGGATTTTGCATCCCGGTTTCGTATATTTCATACTGCAATAAATTTGGAACTGCAAAACATTGATTCGGTAGTCATGGCGTGTTGCTGTTTACATAATTTTCTAATAAAATGTGTCCCGAATCGGTATGCCCCTCCTGAATGTTTTGATCGAGAAAATAGTGATGAAGGAACTGTGACAACGGGGTTTCAGACAGTTGGTTGTATGGAAAGCTTGGAACGTACAAATATAGGAAATACAACGCGATCTGCTAAAGAAGTCAGAGAAGCTTTTATGACTTACTTTGTTAACGAAGGTGCAGTTCCGTGGCAAATAAACTATATCAACGGTAGATAATTCATGTTCAGTTCATGATAGTAAACTGTTAGTATGTCTGGGTAATAAATAAACATATAATAAAAACTTTATAATGTTTGTTTAAAAATTAATTTCATTTGTATTAATTTTATAACAAATAATACGGTTAAATGTAATCTATGATAATAATTTTCAGTTTATGTATCTAAAGAATAACATTATAAATTAAAATAATAAGTGTTATTTGTGTTTTTTTTACTTACCTCATTCTCAGATCCTTGAGTGTTTAGATTAGAGGTAGAGCGACGAGGTGTTTCTTGGTCGGTTAAGAACATTAAACCGTCATAATAATACCATAACTTTGGTTGATAAACTTCGTCCGAACCACTACCAGTTTTCATTGAGTCCTTGACTTTCTTTAATTCTTTCCGAAAACTGCTTCGCATGTTATTAATTTTCTTAATCACACAATCCTTGTTCGCATCAGGTTCCACTTCTTTAAGTTTTTCCAGTAATATTTTGTAGGCGGCATCCCTTTTTAACCGGTCATGGTAGTCCTTTGACGAAGTTTGCCATAAGCATGGTGAATCTCTGAACAGAGCTATAAAGTCCTCTTGATTTTGTTTTGCACGGGCCATGATGATATTATAAGAACAAACACAACACACTATACAAATAACCTAACAACAACACGCCTACATAAATTTTCACAAGAACACTGAAAACAAATACGTGGTATATAAATAAACTAGTAAAAGTTGAGACTTGAGATTCACACCACACCTGTCTAGCTGTCTCCTGAACAACACACTGTCTCGAGGCCTACCATGCTCCCCTTCCACACGTTGCGATCGGCCTTGAGACGCGACGGCGCGGAGGCAATCCAAACTAGATTTTGTTTCTGATTTTCCACCCTCCACGCGTCTGAGTCGCGGGCATGCCTCCACAGAATTCACCATACACACGTTGGGATTTATCTCGAGGCCGGGCGCCTCGAGGCCGGCCTCCGGACTTACCGTTGCGTGTAGAGCCACCTTAATAGGGGGCCTAGAATGGAGCCTTGCGGACATCCTCTGGTGACCTCTCTGCGAATTTCCCCAACCTTAAACTGAACCACAGCCTCTCTATCACTGCAATAAGCAGCCACCACTCGATAGAGATTCCGCAGACAGCCCCACAGCAAAAGCTGATTGAGGATCGCAGGCCACCAAGCATGGTCAAAAGCCCCTTGAATATCAATTGCGAGAATGCCGCAGTATTTTCGCTCCGTTCCCTGGACAATATCCCGAACTCTACATATTGCGTCCTCAGTTGACCTCCCACTCCGGAAACTATACTGGCGGTTTGAGAGGTGCCCTTCCTCTTCCACGAACCTTGTTAATCGTGCCACCAGTACTTTTTCTAGCCATTTTGCAATGACTGGCAATAGCGCTATGGGCCTATAAGACTTAATTTGGTCTCTCGACTTGTCGAAACCTTTCGGCAGGAGCCTCAGCAGCACCACCTTCCACTTACGGGGAAACACACCCTCCCTGAGGCACGCATTGAAAAGCCTCACCATGAACCCACCTAGGACTGGCCACAGATTCAGCCAGAACTCCAAAGGAATTCCATCCACACCCGGAGCTTTCCCCAATTTCATACCCTCCAGGGCAGACAGCACCTCGTCCATGGAGAACTCTTCAGCATCCTATCCGAACGGTAAGGATGCTGTCGCTCTTCGAGTTCTTTCCCTGACTGATTTATCGAGGACATTGTCCTCTTCAGGGTTATCCCGCGAAACAAGGGTGTCCAGGATCACATTAACTGTGTCCTGTGCCCCCTCGGCATGAACTCCGTTGGTTACAACCGTGGACAGAACATCCCCGGTCCTAACCTTGCCCATAGCCAGCTTCGTAACAAAACTCCAAGGATCCCTGGAGTTCGTACAAACAAAGTCTCCCCAGGACTTCTTCTTCTCTCTCCTAATGGTGAGGCCCAGTGCGTTCCGTGCCCTACGGACCGCCTCAAGCGCATCCCCAAGAGCATCTGCTCCCCCTCCGTTCCTCCTCCAGCAAGTTAATTTCCTTCTTGCCTTATTGTATGCCACTCTAGCCTTCTGTACCGAGAGGCCCCACCACCTCACTGGATTATTTTTACAACTTTGACCCACTCGGCGCATTGGGACGCCGCTTAATATCACGTCCTTTCCAAAGGCATCCAGAGTTCTCAGCATTACAAGCACCCCTCCATCTTTTCCGTCGAGGGTTCCCTGCCACTCGACCGTGGAGTCATACAGGGCCTCCCAGTCAGCCATTTTCCAGTTTCTGGCCATCCGGCGTTCCCCATGGGGCTGGTGCACAGAACCTAGCGGTCTCCACTCATACGTGATTAACCTGTGGTCGCTAAGACATAAATTCTCATGTACTTCCCAGTCATAGATTTGTGAGGACGAGCCAACAGTTGCCACAGTGACGTCTATGTTAGATTCAGCCCTGCTGTTATAAAACGTACAGGGCTGACCCGCCACATTGATTAAATACAAATTCAACCCGGCAAAGAGCTCCTCCAGTATCTCCCCCCTTACATCAGTACTTCCACCGTGCCAGAGCTGAGACCTCGAGTTAGTATCAATGCCAAAGACTATGTTTTTGCCAGGATCCCTCCTGACAATGTCCTCTAATTCCTCTACCTACTCATCTAACGGCTTCGAATACTGACAGTAAAGGGACACCAGAATGATCTTGTGAGCCCCCATACTCACCTCGAGGGCAACCACATGAGACGAGCAGAACTGCGAGAGCAAGTTGTGACATCAAGATCGTCATTTAGAATGATCGCTGCGGACCAGACTAGTTTACTAGGGACAGCGGGAATCTCGGCAATCGGTCCGCGCGCGTCTCCAATTGGTGGACGAGGCTTATGGCTACCTCGAGAGAGTCACAGTTAATCCCGCCGTTCAACCGCGGTTGGCCAAATACGAGAAAAATCTGAATTTCTAAAAAACAGCTCCAACGAAGTTAGGGACATCGTCTGAACTATGCAAGTGACACTAGTGGAAGACGACAAGTCTTTTTTAGTGTCTTTCCACTCTAATTAACGCTTGGTGTCAAATATCACTTAATGAGGTGTTCCAGAGAAAACTAATCTAAAATATACTAAACATGATCAGTTTAATTTGCACACCTGCAGAGCAGGCAACACGATATTACGCACAGAGATTATTCAGGGTGCACAACTAAGAACTCCGTTGCCACTCTCATGAGAGCCACCACATCTCGCCATACGTCTTGGTTTGTTAACATGCAACCAACAGTGAGGTATGGCTGGTTAACAGGTCACCAACCCCTCCTCAGATCCTCGAGGAGTGGGCAGTAGATCACCAAGTGCAGAGAATCCTGAGGCATGCCGCAGTGACACAGCCCGGACTCCCTTAGAGCAAATGACTTCAATTTGTCAGCAAAGAAGCCGTGTCCTGTGAGGAACTGGGTGGTGACACTATCCAGTTGGATGTGTCTGAGGGCCATCCTCTTCTTCTCAGAAGGGAACCACCATCTGCTGACATGTCCCTTCACCGACACGGACCGTCTTTTTTTTTCTTTTTTTTTTCTTTTTTTTTTCTCGGTGTCTACTGATGTAGACGGGCTTGGGTGAATACCATGACGCCCCTTAACTCACAATAGCATTGTCAAATCTTTAGTTTTATTTTTTATTGAAATTATGTTATATTGATTACTGTTGTTTAATGCATACTCAATTAATGCTATAACTACCATTACACGTTGGGTATATATATATATTTTTTTTTTAATATTGTTAGTGGGAGATACAATAAATCTATATGCATTATAAATATATGTTGTTTAAATGGGGCTGATTTTGTTTACTGTTTGTTGTATTTGATTCTGTTTCGAGTATATGTTAGTCACACATAGGGGAGTTTTTGGGAAATTCAATAATCGGGGATTTTTAGGAAATGGCAGGTTATTTCAGGTTTATCTTCTCACCAGAGGTCCTTCTGGCATTCCTATTCCGAAAGGTTATGGACCATGGATAGAAGACCCTCCAACCAAGGCTAAACATGAATGTTTTATATTTTAGAATGTTTGTATTCTGTTCTGTTACAAAGTGTATATATATTTAGTTGGGAGAGTTTCAGATTAGTATTTTCGCTATTTTAAACATGTTTACTATTTCTATAATAATTTCAAGATTATTCTCTTTGAGAATGTCTCTTAAGAGGAAAGGGGTTTCCAGTTTTTGACTTCAAGTTTGTTATATATTAACTGTCTGTGGCTTTCGTATGCTGGGCACTCAAAAACTATATGTTGTAGTGTTTGTATTACATTTGATGTGCACGATAGACAATTTGGAGTAAAATATTGTTTTATAAGATACAGTTTTTCGTTTGTTTTAGCGTGTCCAAATCTTAGTCTACAAATTGTTATTATGTCTGACCTATTTAATTTTATTGAATTGAACCATGGATTATTTCCTATTTTGTTATTTATTTGTTTGTACCAAAGTGCCTTGTTAGTGTCATTTGCTGTTTGTTCATATAGTTTTTTATAGTATTTCTTTGATTGTTTTATGAAATCTCCAATGGGTATGATAAAATCTTGGACTGTTTCTTGAATTAGTGCTGCTTCCCGAGCTAATGTGTCTACATGTTCATTTTCAAGTATGCCTGAATGACCATGTACCCACTGTATTACAAAAAATTTGTTTTTTTGTTCTATTATTTCATTAATTATGTTGAAAATTAAACTGGAGCCTTCTCCGTATATGATTGCATTATGTATGTCAAGTATTGCTGCTTGAGAGTCTGTACATATAATGTAATTTGTATGGTTTGAATTTTTGGTTATTTGTAATGCTTTATATATGGCATAGATTTCGGCGGTATAGTTTGATGATATGGGATTTAGTTTGTATTTCCTTTCAGTTTGAGTTGACGGCATATATAAGGCCGCGCCAACTCCGGCCGGGCTTTTTGAGCCATCCGTGTAAATTTGTATATGATTTTTATAGGTTATGTTTATGACGTTTAGGAAAGTTTGTTTGATCATAATTATGTTTTCGTTTTTCTTGGTTGATATTGTCTGGTCTATGGTTGGGTTACAAATTAAGTTTAATTTCTTTAGGTACAGAGGTTTTGAGAAAGAATATTGATTTTGATTAGATTGGCTAACATCGGTTTGAAATAGGTTCAGGTCGCCCATACATTTGTTAAAGGAATTTATGTATATGGGCAATTTTTTTTTCTCCCAATATTTATGATTTGTAAGCAGGTTCAGTTCTATAAGCTTTTGGTGACTAGGATGGTTTTGATCGATTGCTACTTTATACATTAATTTATCAGTTAAGACTTGTCTTCTATATTTTAATGGGACTAATGTAGCTTCGAAATGTAATGCTATTACTGGAGTTGTTTTGAAAGCACCTAAAGCAATTCTTATTGCTTGATTCTGTATTGTTTCGAGTTGATTTAATTTAGTGGTAGCAACATGTCCAAATAAAAAGCTACAATAGTCCATTTTAGCTCTAATCAGGCCTTTATATACACTTAATATAAGGTTGGGGTGTACGACTTTAAACCCACATGCCAAGGATTTTAAAATATTAATGTCTTTGTAACATTGTAGAATTAAGTTATCTATATGTTTGTTGAAGTTTATTTTCATATCAAAGGTAAGGCCTAAAATCTTATGAGAGTCTACATTCGGTATTTCTTTATTATATAGGCTAAGTTTCATATTATCATTCAGTTGTTTTTTCCTGGTGAAGATTTGAGTCTTGCTTTTATTTGGGTTGAAAGTCAGATGAAGCTTATTAAAGTACGTTTCTAACTATATTAGGGTATCTTTCATTTTGGATGTGATAATTTCACATTGCTTATGATTAAAATATACAGTTATGTCGTCTGCATATTGAAGGGACCTAACCTGTTTTGGTATGTAATTATTTATGTCAGATATATATATGGAAAATAATATTGGGGATAATACATCGCCTTGAGGTATTCCTCTAAATGAGTGTCTGGTTATGTGCGTTTGTGAATCTGTTAGGGTTATTATTCTGTTTGAGAGCCATTTATTGCAATATTTGACAAAGATACCCGGAATACCTAATATGTGCATTTTATTTATAAGTGTTGGGATATGTACTAGATCGTATGCTTTGGAAATATCCAAAGTTGTGCTCATAATTGTTTCGTTATAAGTTAGGGATGACTGAATATCGGTTATGTAATGTAAAAGGTAGTCGGCACAACCTTTTGTCTTTTTAAATCCATATTGTGTTTCTGGGATGATATTGTGTTTTTCTACATACCATTCGAGTCGGTTTTTTATCATGGTGTTCAATATTTTGGCAAAACATGGTATAAGGGATATTGGCCTGTAGGAGTTTTCATCATTTTGTCTTTTTGTGGTTTGAGTATGGCTATTATTTTGCTGTGTTTCCAAATTTCAGGTAATGATTTTGTTTTTTCGGTCCAGATGTTGTTAAAAATATTTATTAGCTCTTCTAGAGCTTTATTTGGTAAATTCTTTATCATAATATAACTTATGCCATCTAATCCAGGGGCTGTATTTTTCTTTTTTGAATGTATGGCTTTAATTAATTCATTATAGTTGAAAGGTGCTTCAAGGTGATGGTTTTGATATTGAAATATTGGTATACTGATTTCATGTTGACTTGGGACGTATGCTGGACAGAAAACATCCATTATTTTGTTACACAAACAAGGGTTATAAAATAAATTTGTTTTATTATCATGAAAGGTTTTTCCCTTGAGTTTTTTTATCATGTTCCATGCTCTGCTAGAAGTGCTGTTACCGATATTCTTACATACATTCTCCCAACCTTCTCTTTTTGCTCTGTCTATTATGTGTTTTGATTTTATTTGTGCTTGTTTAAATTTGTTGTAATTACAGTAAGTCATATTTTTATTAAAAATTTTTAGGTTTAGTCTTCTTAATGCAACAGCCTTAGAGCATTCTTCTGTCCACCATGGTTTAGGCGAGAAAGTGTTCTTATTTTTGTTATTTTTTGGAATTTTGAATTTTGGTATTGCGATAGATTTGGCTTTGTAAATTATGTCATACATATGATTGATATCTATTTCTATTGAAGCGTTTTTGAGTAATGTGATTTCATTTTCTATTGTTTTTTTGTATGTTAACCAATTTGCTTTCTTGAAGTTAGGTTTGTCATTGTTTTTAAATTCGATATATCTGATATTATTAGGATTTGTGTAATTTGTGATATCTATTACTATTTGAATTGGATAATGGTTGCTTCCTATTGGATCATTTAGTACTTGCCAATTTACTAGAGTGTTGTGTATGTTTGGAGTTATAAAGGTTAGGTCTATTGGAGAGGAGGATTTATTGATTGTAGCTACTGTTGTATGAGACATATCATTTATTAGAATAAAGTTGGATTTGTTGTATGCAGATATAATGCCTTTCCCCTTAGAACAAGTTCTATTACTTCCGAATAATGGATGATGGGCGTTGAAGTCACCACATAACATGGTATATCCATAATCTTTGGAAAAAACGTGGTTTTCCCATATCTACTTTTTTTTTGTGTACTATATATATTGTATATTTTTAAGGATTTTTGGAAATTGTTTAATTTTATACCTAATATCTCTAGAGAATTTATGTTGGGGATATTTATCTCTGTCCAAGAAATGGATTCATGTACTATATATAATTATAATTATGCTAAGCCTCCATATCCATCTTCTCGATCCTTGCGTAGGATATTGAATTTTGGAATGGAAATATTTCTATTTGGTGAAAGCCAGGTTTCTTGTATTATAGCAATATGTATACTATTTTTGTTTAAGATATATCCTAGTTCATTTAATTTAGATACAATGGCTTGTGCGTTCCATTGTATTATGTTTAACGTATTGGTATTATTAGACATTATTTTTTCTTGTTTAGATTTGTGTTTGTTTTGAGATTAAGTTGACTGTTTTTTTTAACTATTTCAATAAGGTCTTTGAAAAAATTATCTTGAGGATTAATATACTCTTTTTTAATGGATATGTTTTTTATCCAATTTTGGACTTGTTTTCTAAAATTTATATTTTTAATTAACTCATCCAATTGTTGGTTATTTTGGTAGGTAGAATTGTTTTGTCTTCTTTTTGGTCTGATTCTTTGCTTGTTGGTCTTATTTTTACTGTCTCGTATGACTTATCATAATTTGATTTGTATGTTGATTTTTGTGGAATAGTTTTGTAATTTGTGGATTTACTGGGTTGGGTGGTTGAGGTTATGTATTTGTTGGGTTTTTGGTATGTTTGTGGTTTAGATTTGTTTAAGTATTTACTTGGACTGCTAAATGATTTATGCTGCCGGAGGGGCTTTGCATTTCATCCTCATAGTCGCTTAAAACTTGAAATTTGTTTGAATAGGTTAGGCTAGGAAAAGCGTTTGTATCACTTATTTCAACTGGCATATTTACTTTATCTGCATATGAGCTTTTTAAAAATCTTTGGTTTCGAACCGTTTTGTATGTGATTGGAAAGTATTTGCTGGCGGAAAGATAGTCAAGTCTACGTTCGTTCATAAAGTCCTGTATATTTTTTTGTCTTTTGTATTCAGGACATTCCCTGCTGAAACTTTTGTGGTTATATTGACAATGGATACTTGAAGGTGCTTTGTTACAATCGCCATGGAACTCTTCGCCGCACGTACCGCATAGCCTCTTATTTTTACAAGGGGTGTTAGCCCTATGTCCATAAGAAAAACATAAAAAGCATTGTTTTACAGGGATTGTGTAAGGATTAACTGGCATAATTACGTAATCAAGTTTAATTTTTTCTGGAAGTTTGTCTCCAGAAAAAATATTTTTATGAAATGTGTTTTTATTATGTTTTTTGTTATTTTGTCTTTTTTTGTTATCCTGTGTGCATCTAGGATTTTGTATCTGCTAGAGGCATAACTGATTATTTCGTCAGGTTCGATTTCAGGTTCGGCGTATACTACACCTACCGTTTCGACCCTGAAAGCCGGAACGAAGACGCGATATTCTTTTAAGTGGATTGAAGTGAGTAGTGAATTGGCAGACTGAGCACTGTGACAAATCACAGCAATGCTCTTGCCTCTTCTCGATATGCTCTCTATGTTTTGATGATTGGTTTTCAATATTTTACCAATATTGAAAGGGTTTATTTTAGTGTTGTTATTGCTGCTTATTATAACCTCGAATGGACCATCGTTGTCGTTTTCATTATATTCTCTTATTCTAAATATTTTTTTATAAGTGTTAGGCATAATGTTAGGCATTGATGGACTATTGGTATTAGGCATAATGTCCTGGGACATTTTGCGTTTTAATTCA
>JAGFPH010009177.1:27242-39126 GCA_018207615.1 Philaenus spumarius
TATTGGTATTAGGCATAATGTCCTGGGACATTTTGCGTTTTAATTCATTTTTGGTTTTATCTTCTAGGACTACTTGGTTGGTTGGTAAGATTGTTAAAATAGCTTTTTGAAGTTCAGATTCATTGGGATCATCGTAAATTGGATCATCATCCATTTCTAAAATGGCTAAGCCTGAAAATGTTCAGGCCCAGCCGGGTTTTGAATTTGGAATTACTTGTTTGGTAATAAAGTATCTAAGTATAATATATGAATGTATTGATTATTTATTTGTTACTTACTTTTCTATGAGAGGTTAGTTTACACAGAACACAATTCTGCTACATGTTAACTACCAACTAATAAAAAACTACAATATAAAACAAGATTTGACAAGCTCTAATTGATATTATCACTTATCGCTTTGAAGAGACCGCTTCAGTTGAGACACGAACTAAGAATGCACGGACCATCTTGCTTGCCACATTTTAAGTCCCTCGTCGCGCACAAAGTTCCTCACCTGTCCGGACGTAAGATCTGGGGTGTAGCGAAGGGTGTTATCAGCTACTTTAACGAAGTTAGGGACAGCGGGAATCTCGGCAATCCGTCCGCGCGCGTCATCAATTGGTGGACGAGGCTTTTGGCTACCTCGAGAGAGGCACAGTTACTCCCGCCGTTCACGGGCGCGGGTTCAAAGCCACCAATGACCAGAAATTGACCGTTCGAAAAACATCTCCCGAGATAAGAATTGTGGTCATCGGTCGGGTAAAGGCCGTTCCGAAAGCATTTACCAAAGCTAAAATTATGATCATCGGTCGGGTAATGACCGTTCCGAAAACATTTCCCGAGGAATAAATCGTAGTCATCGGTCGGGTAAAGACCGTTCCAAAAACATTTGTAAGGGCATGATTTTTCAACCGATGTTTTTTTTATAAAGTTATTCAAGTCAGGTAGTACATAGATAATTAAATTGAAATTTAATGCCAAGTATTCAACTGTCAATATACCAGAGTTGGGCCTAATCAGACCAAACAAACACACTAAGTCAACAAGGGCAAAGCTCAAGCGATAACAGATAAGAACCCATCTCCTTTGTTTCCTTATATACTTGTTCATGCTGGTCCAAATAACCAGATTAAACTGGATTCAAGAGAACAATGACGACCTGGGCCTATAAAAGGGGCAAATCATTCCCTTAGAGTCAGTGAGTGATCGACCCTCCACAGCGTCAGAAGTCAACTAGCACTTGACAACCGACTGGGAACTTACGAGGAGTTCTCTCTTGATCAAGTTGAATACAGGTAACGTACATAACTGCTTATATGGCGAATAGTGTTTAATCTTGTCTCTTTCAGGTGAATATATTATTTTGTATGTTCCTGACCTAAACCTATCTAGTAGAATATACTGGGTCCTATAAGCGGAATACGCTTTCTAACCGATTATCTAGTAGAATATACTGGGTCCTATAAGCGGAATACGCTTTCTAACCGATAAACCTATCCTTCTAGTAGAATATACTGGGTCCTACAAGCCTAGTACGTATTCCACTCAGGAAAATAGGTCGTCCAACTGTAAGCAGAACCAGGTACGTAGGCTTAAGTTGTAGTAAGTCATCCGGTCTTTGTAGTTGGTTAATCAAGGAACGATTTCGTGTGCTAGGGACTTACGAAGGAAACGGAACGCTTACGTACAATAACTACGTGCGACAATGATGATAAATTTTCTATAACTGTTACGCTTCGGCGTTGACCGTTAGAACACAAAACCTGAGTCGCTGACTTACAAAAGTATTAAGACTGACTGACCTCTGGAGTACAAACCCACGTCACCGACTTAGCGATCCGGACACGACGAGAAAAGACAGGGATATGAAAAACCCTTACATATTTATGGCGCCCGAACAGGGACTTTGTTAAAGTCTACGTCGGAAAAAAAATTAACAAACATTTACGTTAAATCACTTCAGGATTATCGAATGTTTGCAATTAAATGGATTTTGGGATGTCACTCCTCTGGCGTGCGGTGATAAGATTTCTACACCTGACACTTCCATGATTTTATATGGACAATTTGCCTCCAATAGGGCCAACGAGGGAAGGGTCTGATGCATCCGCTCCTATACCACCTTCAACTGACTCGAATGCTACTGCCATGAACCAGGAGAAAATGGGTGATACCGAAGAAGGTACGAAGGTTGGCTGGATCTACCATCTAGATAAGAAGGCCTTACAGGCCGAGCTACAGAAATATGGATTACAGACAGAAGGAGTTCTAGTTAAACTGAGAGCAGACTTAGTACAGGCCTTAAGAGCGAAGCACGGTTCAGGACGACAGGTTGTAGTCCCGGAAGAATCATTGGTCGACCAAAGGCTAGTGACAAAGGAGTCTCTGGGTATGCCACGCTCGACTGATATACCAACGCTCCAACATGAAGCAGATAACTTAAGGGAAATTCTTGGTCTTCCTATGGATACGGATTTTTCAATCATCCGTCAGCGGCTAACCACTTCTCCTCAACCATCGACAGTTACACGTACCACGAACAGGGAGTCTTTTCGGCCAACAACCGTGGGATTACCAGGAGATGGATATTTCCAGCCAAGACTTCCTTTGCAGTTGAATAATGACTCGGTTGCGCCTTCGTGGGAGGCCCATGGACGTTTCCCTAACCTCGCACGACAGCCACCACGCTTTGGAGAACCTAGAACGACTTTAGAGATTTCAGCGCTCTGCAACACCGTGAGGAAATGGAATCTGCGTTTCGATGGACAGAAGGACCCCATTTCTTTCTTAGAGCGTTTGAAAGAGTTGACGACGGCGTACGATATAAATCCGGATGAGATGATGAAAGCTTTACCAGAGATGTTAAAGGACAGCGCTTTACTGTGGTACCGGAATAATCGGGAGTTGTGGATAACCTTTACCGACTTTCTCAAGGATTTCCACTTGCAGTTCTTGCCTCCGGGCTATTTACAAAACCTGGACGACGAGGTTCGGAAAAGAACCCAGGGCGAGGGAGAGAAGTTTCGACAATACGTAGTGGCATTATCAACGTTAATCAGAAGAAGAGGAGGCCTGTCCGAAGGAGAGAAGTTAGAGAGGATTTACCTCAACATGCGACCCGAGTATAAGATGTACGTGTGACGACGGGATTTTGAAAACTTACCTGGACTTTTACGATTGGCAGAAGAATACGAGTCTTGCTTACGGTCACGTCAAAGTTATCGGCCCCCACCGAGCCCGGCGCAGGCGTTGGTTCCTGAGACTGCCTACAGTAATCGGAGTCGTGGGACGGGGCATAATACATAACGCAGCAGCTGCATCAGGCTGGGGTAACAAACAATCGGTTTCAACCCCAACTGAACAGATACGATGGGATACGTCTTCCCGTGAGATGGTTTATCAACCTACGACCATGAAGAAATACGAGCAACAGCAGAAGCAACCAACCAGTTATGTGCAGACAAACCGGAAAGACGGACTTCACCAACCAAGAGCAGCTATTACTAGGGAACCACCATCAAAGTCTGGTTCCAGAACTTACATATGTTGGAATTGTGACAAGGAAGGTCACTTATACCGGAATTGCCGATATCCGAAACGACTTCGATGCTTCTACTGCAAGAAGAAAGATATTCGTACTAACGATTGCCAATGTCGGCAGGGAAACTACCGACGGGCTTCGGAAGAGGGAGGTTTCCGGAGTCAGCGAGTAAACACAGTAACGACCTCCCAGGAATGGACATTGTGGCTCGATAAAGTTCGAAATTTTTGCAAACTAAAACCAACGAATGGAACATTAGATCCGAGACCATTTACCACCGTCGAGATACTCAACCAAGGTTTCAAAGCCCTAATTGATACTGGAGCGGCAGTTTCTTTAATAGATGACTACGTTGCAAATTTTTTAATTTCTAGAGGAGTAGAATGTCAAAAAGGAACATATACAATATCTATGGCAAACAATTCGAAAGTTGCCATTACAAAAATATTTAACACGACTCGTAGAGTGAACGGGATTGAACGCGAAATATCAATAGCCCACTTGCCAGGACTGACGGCCCCGATTGTGTTGGGTATGGACCTAATTTCTCCGTTAAATCTTGTCACCATTAACGAGCCTGACAACCAGCACGTAGACCTAGTAGATAGCGTAGGGTGTGCCTTGTCTGAAGTAGGTCCTCGAACATCATTGAGCGAAAAGGAGTTAGAAATTCTGCACGACATGTTAGGACGGGAGTTGCCAAAGTTCGGAGAAGTATCTGGCAAGACACATCTGATCGAACATAATATCAAGCTGATAAAGGACGAACCAATTAAGCAAAGGTATTATCCGAAGAACCCTGCGATGCAACATGTAATTAACGAAGAAGTTGACCGTATGTTAGCAGAAGGTGTGATCGAACCGTCTTCGAGTCCCTGGAGTTCTCCCGTTGTCCTTGTGAAGAAAAAGACAGGAAAGTATAGGTTTTGCATCGATTTCAGACGAATAAATCAGGCTTCAGGGAAGGACGCGTATCCACTGCCACAGATAAATTCTATACTGGAGAAACTTCGAGAAGCAAAGTATATTACTACCCTGGATTTAAAGCAAGGTTATTGGCAAGTCCCCCTATCACACAATAGTCGGCCTGTCACCGCTTTACCGTCCCCGGAAAGGGACTGTACCAGTTTGTGGTAATGCCATTCCGTCTACATTCGGCAGGAGCTACAGTCCAACGACTCTTAGACAAAATTATAGGTCCGGAAACTCCGGTATTGGTTTGTCCAGAGTTTGAGGCTCCATTTTGGCTCCAAGTAGACGCCTCGAACGAAGGACTCGGCGCAGCATTGACGCAGAAACATGACAATAAAGAAGTGGTCATAGCTTACGCCAGTCGAGTATTAAGTGAAGGGGAGAAAAAGTTTACGGTTACAGAAAAGGAGTGTTTAGCACTCGTATGGGCCGTAAAGAAGTTTAGATCTTACCTGGAAGGCTATCGGTTTATAGCTGTCACGGACCATGCCGCTCTGAAATGGTTAATGAATTTACAGCAACCTTCAGGGCGTCTAGCGCGATGGGTACTAGAGCTACAGCAGCACGACTTTGAAATACGGTACAGAAAGGGAGCTATGAACAAAGTGGCTGACGCACTTTCACGATATCCTGTCCTTCTCAGTGCTTCTAACGACCATGAGAATGAGGCCCATGGAGTACAAAACGAAGAAAATATTTCAACCGACTGGTATCATAGAATGTTCCGGAGGGTGCAGAAGGATCCTGGAAAGTTTCCAGATTTTCATATCAGTGATGATAAACTATACCGGAAGAAGAAATATCTAAAAAAAGGTATTGACGAGACCGTAAATTGGAAATGGTGTGTTCCGGAAGAATTCAGGAGTAAGGTGCTTCACGAAGTACATGATGCAGAAACGTCAGGGCATTTAGGTTTTCGCAAGACGATTAGGAAGGCTCAGACGCGCTATTACTGGCCAGGCATGCTAAGAGACATCAGGGCATATGTCAGGAAGTGTATTACTTGCCAGAAGCATAAAGTGGACCACCAGAAACCTGCAGGTAAAATGTTTTTCCGTAAACCTACAGGACCCTGGTACACTGTCACGGTAGACCTAATAGGACCCCTCCCACGATCGAAGAAGGGAGCTCGGTTTCTGTTAGTCGCACAGGATGTTTATACGAAATGGATTGAGATGGCACCTTTGAAATCGGCTAAAGCTCAGGCGGTAGTGAATAGCTTCAGGGAACTCATTTTGTTACGTTATGGATCTCCTGAGGTAATCATCACAGATAACGGATCTCAGTTTACGGCGAAGTTGTGGGGCGATTTAATAAAAGGATTGGGAGTCGAACACCAATTGACAGCACCCTACTCTCCTCAAGAAAATCCCGTAGAACGAGCTAACAGAGTACTCAAGGCGATGATTTCGCAATACATCAGGAAAGACCAAAAATTGTGGGACGTCTATCTTAACGAGTTCCGCTACGCTATCAACACAGCAGTTCATGATTCAACGGGTTTTACGCCATCCATGTTGAATTTTGGCCGTGAATTACGAGTTCCAAACGCACTGCATGGGCCCCTAGTAGTTACGGTCGATACGGATGACACGCCTACTCAGATTGACACCAGGTTTAACAAGCTAGCGGACATTTATAAGGAAAGTCAACTAAATTTGCAAAAAGCATTCCAGCGTCAAGCGAAATATTATAACCTCCGGCGTCGAGAAGAAAACTTTAAAATCGGCCAACAAGTGTGGCGAAAACAACACGTGCTGTCTTCGGCAGCGGATTCTTTTGCAGCGAAATTAGCAGCGAAATACGAAGGCCCTTACGAAATTATATCCAAGGCAGGGGCAAACTTATACGATTTAAAGGACGCCCATGGCAAACCGGTGGGGAAAACCCAAGTGAAGGATATGAAAAAGTATGTTATGACAATGCAGTTAGCCTGAAGGTTACCACGAAAAGGAATATTCACAGGAAGGGAGTCCGGTAAGTGTTAAGTGGTGACGGATAGAAATAGTTGATGAGTGTTGGAAGTGCGGATACCGAGCACCGAAAACTATAAACGGGTGAAAGTCGAGAAATGAGTTTGAGATGAGTTTTAGGGCAGGTAGAAAGGAAAACCGTAGGGTAAATTGGGTGATAGAGGTATCGCGGAGGATAAGGAAGCACCTGGTGGAGAAAGGAAGGGTCTATGTGGAATATGACAGTTGTAACGTTAAGGATTTCGTGAATATCACCAGGTGTTTCAAGTGCCAGGACTACGGTCATATAGGAAGTACATTTAAGCAAGATGCGCCAACGTGTGGACATTGCGGTGTTGTTGGACACGAATTTAAAGAATGCGGGAGGAAAATGAAGAACCAAGGTGCGCTAACTGTAGGAGGGCGAGAAAAGATGACAAGCATGACGTGACAGACAGAGGTTGTAACGTGAGGATACAGAGATGTAGAGAAGTTAATAGAACAAATTATGAGTGAGAGAATAATGATGACGGAAAGAGAGGATAATAGAGCGGGAATTATAGAGGTGAGGAGGTACGAAAACGGTAGGGAGAAAGATGGATATGGGATACCATACGAGGCGGGTATGTGTAAACTATGTAATAGATGAATGGAGAGGCCAACTACTGTGAGGAAGCACTACCGTGATGACCACAGGGATGAAGAATGCAAGTTTATATGTGGAAAATGCGGTAAGGAATTCAGGAAATACCACGGTGCGATCTGCCACTATGGGAAATGCAAAGGTGTGGTGGTGGATCAAAAGGAGGAATGTGAGCAATGTGAGAGAATGTTTAGATCACATGATCCACTCCCATAGGGGAGAAATACAGAGAAAAAGGAAGGAGTGTAGAAAGGGAAGAGATTTGGGACAGGGAAGTGGACTACGGAAGAGATAGATGTATTAATAGAGATATATAGGAGAAGGAGTGTGGATGGGAGACACTCAAAGGAAGTCAAGGATAAATTAGGGGATAAAACGATGAAAGATATCAGAGATAAAATTAAGGAATTAAAGGATAGAGGAATGCTCGGTGGGAGAAGGATGGAAGGAATGATGGAAGAAGGGGACGGAAGCGAAGAGGCGGAGGAGGGGGAGAGGGAAGAGGGAGTAGGAGACTCAGAAGAGGAGATCGTAGTAGATATGATGGAAACAGAGAACGAATATTGGAGGGGTCTGTTTCGCATAATAGCATTGGAGGTGGAACAGAAGTCTGAGTTAGGGAAGGAGATGGCTGATACATGGAGACAGAGGGAGGTAAATGAAGGAGACATGGAGGAGTTCCTTGAAAAGATTATGAAGAAGATGGAAGAGGGAAAGGAAATAGGGAAAGAGAGGAGCCAGGGAAGTGGAAGAGGAAAAAAGAAAGTGGGAGAAAAAGTAAGGAGATACGCTTATACACAGGAGATGTATAAAAAATGCCCCAGTAAGCTGGCGGCAAAAGTTAGGCTAAACCAAATGGAGCGCCTAGTGAGGAACGTTGGGACCGCAAAACCAAGCAGGGAGGAAGTGGAGAAACATTTTAAAAGTATGTGGGGGGAAGAGTTTAAAGAGAATGTTGGAGAGGAGTTAAGGATTGGAGAGGTAAAGGAAAAGAGTATACAATGGATTACACGTAGGGAAATAAAGAGTGTGGTGAAGAAAATGAAACCTAAGGGGGCGCCGGGACCAGATGGAAAAAAAGAAGGACGTGGAAGAGATAGAGGATATGGAAGGAGCTCTGAGTTTACTGTATAATATGCTTATGAGTACAGGGTACTATCCAAAAAGGTGGAGGGTTAACAGAACGGTTTTAATCCCAAAAGGAGAGGAAGGGCTAGAACATGTAAATAACTGGAGGCCATTGACGATAGGGCAAATACTGGGGAGAATATATAGCAAATGTATCGAGAAAAGGCTGAGGAGATATATTACATTATCAGGAAGGCAAAAAGGGTTTACGGAGGGAAATGGATGTTTTGCTAATACATATCTATTAGAAGAGGTAATTAGAGAGGGGAAGAAAAGCCAGTTAGTAGCAGTACAAGTGGATCTGGCCAAGGCATTTGACAGTGTTTCTCATAGGGCAATGGAGGAAGGCTTGGCTAGACAGGGAGTCCCGGCGGCCCTAAAGGAATAATTAAAAACATGTACGCGGAGAGCAAGACGATAATAGAGGAGTATGGGATAAAGGTGGAAATGAAACGAGGGGTAAAACAAGGAGATGCTCTGTCCCCACTACTTTTTAATGCGGCATTAGATAAGATGATAAGGAATATTGAGGATGAGAGAGTGGGGATGAGAATAGCGGATGAGAGAATAAGCTGTCTGGCATTTGCGGATGACATGTTCTTGCTGGCGGAAAGTGAGGCTGGTATGAGGAAAGTAAAGAAGAGGATGGAGGAATTTCTGGGTAGAAGAGGCATGAAGGTAAATGGAGGGAAATGTGGAGTATTGGGAGTGAGGAAGGAGGGCAAATCGTGGATAAAATGGAATCCGAGAATTAAAATAAATGAGGAAGTTATTAGAAACTATGGATTGGATGAGGAATTCAAGTATTTAGGCATAATATATACGGTAGAGAAAGGTATAGGAAATAGAGAAACATAAGGAAAATTGTGGAAGCATGCGAAAGAGTAGAGAGGCTATGCCTGAAACCTAGCCAGAAATTGGAGATGATTTGTAAATTCCTCATACCAGCCATGCAGTACAGTTTAACAACCGAAGGGCCAGGGAGAACATATTTGAGAGAGATTGACATGGAGTTGAAGCAAATTGTTAAGAGGATTTTTCACCTGCATAGGTCAATCACAGATGGAGTTATATATACGAAGAAAAGTGAGGGAGGCCTTGGTGTACCACGAATGGAGAATGTAATAATGGCGGCAAATTTGAAAGGAGGCTTAAAGATGGTGGAGGAGGAGGATGAATTCCTGAAGGAGATAGTGGAAAAAACTGGATACAAATTGAGAATGAATGAAATAGGGAGGAAGATGGGAATACAGGGAGAAGTGGATAAGAAAGCCGTGGATAAGTGAAAGAGGGATGCACAGAAGAAAGCCAGGAGGAACTGGGAGAAGCAGGGAAGCCAGGGACAGGGCGTGTGCACCTTCAAAGCAAAGATATGTAATGAAAGTATGGTAAAGGAGGGATACATAGAGGAAGGGTAATTCATAGACCTAATAAAGTTCAGAACAAACACCTTCGGAGTGAGAGCTGCTATGGAGAGAAATAAAGAGGAAGAAATGGGGGTGCAATGCAGGAGATGTGGTATCAAAATAGAAACGCTAGGCCATGTAATAGGGGAGTGTGGATTTGGCAAGGGTGGCAGGATGAGAAGACATGATGATTTAGTGGATATGGTAGAGAAAAGCAAGGGGAAGGACCGAAGGAGTAATCGTGGCAAAGGAGGAGAGCTTCCAGCTGGAGGACGGAAGGCAGCTAAAACCAGATCTGGTCGTGGTAACACCGGGGATGGCCTTTATCTGCGACGTCACAGTCCGGTTTGAGGGGACCACCACTCTGCAGGAAGGATACAGGGAGAAAGTAAATAAATATAGGCCACTGATGGAGTTAGTGAGTGAGAAATTTGGGAGAGAGAATGTGGAAGTCCTGCCTCTGGTATTTGGAGCAAGAGGAGGAATTATAAATGGGACTATTACAAACTTAAAGAGAATAGGATGTGGCGATAAAGGAACCATTAAGACAATGATTTATAAAGTGATAAAGTCTTCTATATATATTGCGAGAAGTCATATAGAGTATTAGATAAAATGATGGCCATGTGGGAAAAAGGAGAGAGATATATATATATATATATATATATATATATATATATATATATTATGATATTTGTTGGTTGTTTGGAGTATTTATTGATTGTGTATGTTGTGGAAATTTTATGGAGTGTTACGAAGAGAAGGAGATATATATATATATTTATTGTTATACTTGTTGAGGAGGATTTGTTATGAGATGTTGGTGAGTGAAAAGTCTATTTATTGTTCATTTTTGGATATTGATGGTTTAAATGGAGGAGATAAATATATTTAGTTGAGATGAGGGAGAGATATTTAGGAGATACAGATGTTGAAAATCCTTAGGGAACGCCAACCAGTGCGGAAGAGAAAAACTGGTACCTCGGGATCAGGATGCCCACCAGGTGACCATCTGCCTGGGCCTGATTTGGTGTGGAGAATCGAGGGGGCAGTGGTTGTTTGAGCAGTGGAGATAGGACAGTGGTAGAGGATGCGTGTCACTAATCGGGAGGAGGAAGGAGTCATCATTAAACCCACATGGTTACAGGGAATTCCTTGGGAGAAAAATTTGTTCAATGCTACCCAATATGGGGAATGATGTGCATTAGGTATATCGAGGCATAGCCAAATGCCTCGTCATCTAATTAGTGACGCGCATGAATGGATTAACGAGATTCCCGCTGTCCCTATCTACTATCTAGCAAAACCACTGCCAAGGGAACGGGCTTGGAAAAATTAGCGGGGAAAGAAGACCCTGTTGAACTTGACTCTAGTCTGGCACTGTAAGGAGACATGAGAGGTTGTCAGATTATGTAAATGGGCGACTCTATCATGTAAGATTATTTTGTTTAGTGAGGTTAAATTCTAATTGTGTGACGTTTTCTTGTCTTAAACGTCATGCATATTTAATTCTGAAATGTAACTTTACCTTTCAATAGTTCAACAGTCTGGGGGCGTCCACCAGATTCCCGCCAGGAATCAAAATATCGCTAGGCTCTAGAGGTACTCCAAAGCATTAGGTATTAATAATCACAGAGACACATTGTTCAAAAGTTAAGATCGAGATTTACTAGATTTCTAAAATTTCTCTTCTCCATTTACAGACTCTCAATTTAATTCAATTAGACAATTGTTATTTAACTTGATAAAAAATATTCTTTAAACTTTTCTAATACATGAAAACAAATAAACAAATTCTACTTTAATCGACTAACTTTCTATAAACTCTTTAACACCTGAAATTACTCCTTTGTATCTAGATTAACTAATATTAATTTTACTCTTCAAATCTAAGCACTAATTTTCATTTATATACGCCTCGAACTTAACTCTTTCAAAATTAATGATTTCAAGCCTTTATTTACATGCACAAGATCAACCCCAATTGCTTTTCAGGTGTTCCTAAATGAACCCTATTTACAGCTAATTCCAATGATCTCACCCCTGCATGTATTATGTTATTTAGAATTATTAAATATGAAAATCTTTCAATTAATTAGATTAATGTTTAGTATATGGTTTTGCCTCTATATTCTTTACCTCGAAATCTGTCTTACAATTATTTAAACAATTTTATTCTACTTACATTCTCTCTCCTTCCTTTCTACCCCGCACAAACACTTTACATAAATTTATTAATTTCCTTTACTCCCACACGAAA
>JAGFPH010009178.1:22246-33474 GCA_018207615.1 Philaenus spumarius
CCTATCCATACAAAGTACCTGTAGGCACTCCTAATTGTACACTACGTTTGGTAAATGACTTCTTTGGGCTCCGAACTCACGGATCACGGACCTGTATAACAATAGCATCAGAAGCTTTCGGTCGACCTGACGAATTCACTTTCAAAACACTGCCGGCTTCCTTGAAAGAGTTTAGCTATCGCCTTTGCTGTAGGAGGTTCACCACCTTACTGACGTCTAACATTACGTTGCACTGTTATAGCAGATTTAGTTTGCACAAGCAAAATAACACACTGCACCTTCTGTTGCGGAGTAGCCATTGCGCTACATGAAGTGAGCGCTGGAGCCGATATTCTCAAAGTCAATCAGGCCTGCCAACCATGGGCGCCCATGGAAAGGAAAATATGTACAGAATTAATAATAGTCTGGTATTTTTCTTTAAAGAGATTAGCACTAAAATATGTTTTAAATGTTATGTGCCGTTTGATTTTACATATACGTATTTTATTTTTTACAAGAGTTCAAACATGAGCTGCTGGAACACTACCTCGCGACCTCTAGGAGTGTTTTAGGTCTTTGTGTATTCACTGACGGTGTAAAGGTACAAACTCTGTGGGTTAATATTTCACCTGAACAGCCAAATTGGATTCCCAAACTTTAAAAGTTTTCTTGCGGATGTCAAAATTACCCCTGGACTCTTTTTGCCGAAGGAGGGTTTGCAGTACTCCTTCACTGCTAAGCAAATTTCGTATTTCCTATGCTACGAGCTGACCTCTTATTTTTTATATTTATAGTCTAAATGAGTAGAAATTACTTATTTTTTTTATTTTTGAACCTTTCTACGTAATAATCACTAATATTTTAAAGCGGACGCACATGTCCATAGCACATAGGCACGCAATGCTAACTAATGTGTATTAAATATTCTCCCAATACGGGGGTTAGCGTGCGAAGCATGCAATGCACTGTGTATTGAAAATACTCCCAATACGGGGGTTGGCGTGCGAAGCACGCAATGCACTGTGTATTGAAAATACTCCCGATACGGAGGATAGCGTGCGAAGCATGCAATTCATTGTGTATTAAAAATACTGCCAATATAGGGGTTGGCGTGCGAAGCACGCAATGCATTGTATATTGAAAAAACTCCCAATGAGGTTGGCGTGCGAAGCAGGCAATGCATTGTGTATTGAAATAATCCCAATATGATGGTTTGCGTCGAACACGCAATGCAGCGTATATTGAAAATACTCCCAATACGGTGGAAGATCGGTGTGCAATGAACTGTGCGTCGGCCACTTCTCATAGTGTTCAGTGTCAAGCTCACATGTGCGTCCTTAGCAGTGAACGTGTTAAGCCCCATACCCCAGTCTGGCCCCACCCCCTAGAAAATATCATATGGGCGCCCATGCTGCCAACTGCAGGAACTGAATTTCCACATTAAGTGAGAAAAACTAGGACATTGAATCAAATATCACAAACTAGAATAGTGTATGTCACTTTTACATATTCTAGTGCAAATTCAAACTAGGGAGTTCTTTTTCAAACACCCTGTATATATAAGTAAAACCACCTACTTAAACTAAAGGCTACGCTAAATTATTTTCCTTGCAATTTTGCGAGCGCAGCGAAATTGGCAAGCAAACCTTGCACGGGTTAATTATACAGTTGTTTTTATAAACGTCAATCCATCAGAGTAACGCATGCGATATCAACGCGTTGCCACAGAACTTTAATAAAACTTAGTAAAGTTATGTTTAGTAAATAAAATCCAATATAGCCTAGATATATCTTGTAATATTGTTACAATCGCAGCAGGGTGGATTTGACCTACGCTACTGTATATAACCGAAGACCATTTCTCCTTCTATGTTCAGCCCCTTAGTAAGCCATCGTCTTATTAAAACAGTAAATCATAACAGGGCTTTCCTGAGAAGATTTAACTGCTCTTTAATACTGGTAAACTATTTACTACTCTGGAACTACTGAACCGATTGAAAAACTAGTTTTACTAATAAAAAGCTACACTATCCCTGAGTAACATGGCTAGAATTCATTTTGATAAAAGCCTTATTTCAATACTAGTAAGCCCCCTTGAAAAATCACAGGCTGATTAATCAGATACACATCAGAAATACACAATTTAAAAAACAAGCTATTTACAAACAACATTAAGGCCTACTTATCTAAACTTAACCCTAAACTATAGTCTACACTGGGTTTGTTTAAGTATTACAGATGATGGGTGAAATCAGCTAGCTGCTAAACGAATAGGTAGTAGGCCTATCTCTTCTTTAAACTTGTATAAACAAATATATTGATTATAAAAGGTTGCATTTATATACAGTTTATAAAATAAAAGCAAATACTATAACGTATATTATAGCATTCATTAGTTCTATAACTCATATTTAAAAAAAATCCTCTTCACAAGAAATTATAACGATTGAAGTTGTAAACATAACCCCAAACTACAATCTACACTGGGTTTACAGATGATTTGTGAAATCAGCTGTTAAATTATATATTACTCACGTGCGTACGTACGCTCGTACACTCGCTATTATAGGACTTGATAATTTGCAAATTTAGTCTGAAAAAAATCTTAGTTAGGCCTAGACTGATGAATCATTTATTATCGTAGCAACCAATTGAATAAAATAACAGATGAAACAGCTGAATTCAAACTTTGAAGCAATTAGGCTGATTAAATTTCTAAATTTAGGTTAGGTTTTTATTAAAGTCCTGAGCCATGCTGGTTCTTTTAAGCTTTATTATAACTGCTGTTATAAAATATACGAAATAATTTGATTTGAACATTTAACATTATTTACCATCTTAGCTTTGAACTACTTATTATTAATCTGTACTAATATTATAAAGAGGTAAAGTTTGTTTGTTTGTTTGTTTGTTTTTATGTAGGGGGTAATCTCTGGCGCTACTGAACCGATTGAAAAAATAGTATTACTAATAAAAAGCTACACTATCCCTGAGTAACATAGGCTATAATTCATTTCGGTAAAAACCTTTTTTTATTTTAATTTTTGTAAATTTAGTCGGAAAAAATCTTAGGGTAGGCCTGGAATGATAAACCAACACATGTATTTACATTTATCACCATAGCAACCAATTGAATAAAATAACAGATAATATTATTATATAGCCTCAATATTTCCATTAACAGCTGATTTCAAAATTTGAAGCAATTATTTTTGTATTTCTAGCTTTTAGGTTAGGGTTTTAAAGTGTAGACCTGAGCTTTGCTGGTTCTTTTAACTATTATTAACTGCTGTTATAAAATATAAGAAATAATTTGGTTTGAACATTTAACATTATTTACCATCTTAGTTTTGAGGTTATTATTAATACTACAACTTTATTATAAATAAAACGTAACTTATGTTTTTAGAAGGTTCCAATGGGGGTTGGCGTGCGAAGCACGCATGGGTCTCCCCTAGTAATACTATAAAGAGGTAAAATTTGTTTGTTTGTTTGTATGTAGGGTGGTGGGGGAGGGGGGTAATCTCTGGAACTACTGAACCGATTGCAAATATAGTTTTACTAATAAAAAGCTACACTATCCTTGAGGAACTGAGGCTAGAATTCATTTCGATAAAAGGGTTAAAACAACCCCTAAAACAATAAAAATTAATTGTTATGCTGTACTTTCCTTAAAGCTAGAGAGCTGAAATTTTGTACATTTATTTCTTACAAGATACATAGAAAGAGTAAACTGGATTTGCATTTTTTTCGCGTGCTACTAAGGGGTGAAAGTGTGATAACAACCCCCAAAACAATCAAAATTAATTGTTATATTTTCCTTACAGTTAATGAGCTGCAAATGTGTACATTTATTTCTTACAACGTACATAAAAAAAGTATCATAGATTGACATATTTTCGTGTGCTGCTAAGGGGTGAAAATGTAGTAAAAATTTTCATTGTTATACTTTCCTTAAAACTAGAGAATAAATTAATAATTTAAAAATAAGAAAGCACTATGTTACATCCTAATTAAAATAAATAAGACATATTAAAATTTAATAGTAGGGCCTAGTTTATGTTATATAAAATAACCTGTTTGCATTTGCTTCGACGCGAGTCACCGCGGGAGCGAAACGAGCAGGGGGCGGAGCCCTAAAGTATTTTATAAAGGAGACGTCTGGATGTCTGTTTTTAATGATTTAACTATAATCATTATTTAATCATAATAGAAACCATTTATTCTACCGCAACATTGCTTACGCCTGACAACACGTAGTCGGCAACTATTCTAACTTCTGCGCTTCCTGTGGAAGCATATGTCTCGGGCACAGAGTTACAATTAATTAACATCGACAACTTGGGAACCACGATACTTTATAAATCAAACTTCTATACAAATAATGTTAAACATTTAAACATGATGTTATTTAGCTTCCAAGAATGCAATTATTATAATAATGGGTAATTAATTACCTTATTTTTATCCGTCGAGCACTCTAAAATATATCCTTTCTGGATTACCGGTTTCGGTGGTTCATGCCACCATCATCAGATCAACCTCAAAAATGATTCATTCCACTGTTGTGGAACACGTCGTAATAAACTATACACAATTAACACAAAACATTAAAAAACACAAACAACACATACAATTTTGTTGATACTAGTAGACGCGGCCTAGTCAAAGAAATTGTCTCCACTGAGTCTGCTATAAAAACCATTTCAAACATTGACGATAGAAATACTTCTAGAACTTTAATCAACAATAAGCTAATGATAACAATTAGGAATAAATCTAGTGATTATTCTTCATATCGCCTTAATAATGATAAGTTCACAGTTAGGAAATTGAAAGATAAATTAAATAATAATAAAGTCTTAATAACTAAGGCCGACAAAGGTAATTCAGTTGTCGTAATGGACGAAATCGATTATGTGAGCAAAGTCAACGATTTCTTTGAAAGGAATAAGATCGTAAAACTTAACAATGATCCAACTAAGAAGTACCTTAACATTATAAATAAATCAATGAACACCTGCACACATTTATTTTCCAATAGTGATTTAAAATGGTTAAAAATGATTAATCCTAGTGCACCTAAACTCCGAGGTTTGCCAAAGATCCACAAAAGTAACGTTCCGATTAGACCATTAGTTAACTTCACAACCGCACCTACATACAACATATCCAAATTATTGGACCGCATCATTAGAAGAGAAACAAAGTTTGCAAATAATTACAGCCTGAAAAATAGTCTCGAAGTCGTTGATAACTTTAAGAATACGGAAATAAAACGGAATAACATATATTAGCGTCCTTTGACATCGTTGATTTATACACAAATGTACCTGTAAAAGAAACAATTAATATTTTGGAAAATAACCTCAAACAAAATTCTACACTTAACCCCGATGCTATAAATGAACTCATAACATTGTTGAACTTAGTTTTCAATAAAATAATTCTGTTCCAATGGTAGTTATTACTTCCAAGAAGACGGACTTGCTATGGGTTCCCCTCTTTCGAGTGTTTTAGCTGACATATATCTTAACCATTTTGAAGTAACTCATATTTTCTCAGACAATAATAAATATAGAGATAAATTGGTCTATTACTACAGATATGTTGACGACACCCTGTGCTTGTTTGATGGTACTGCTAGACAGTTGAATTTAATGAGAAATTATCTAAACAGTATTAATCCCAAGTTGAAATTCACCCTTGAAAATGAAGTAAACGACAGCATTAACTTTTTGGATATATCAATAGGCAAGAAAGACGGATTTCACACATTTAGCATATACAGAAAGCCTACTGCAACGGACCAAACTATTCATGCTTCTTCAAATCATCCGAAGAACCATAAGTTGGCTGCCTTCAACAGTCTCGTCCATCGTTTACTCAGTTTGCCTCTGAATAATAGTGATTTCCAAAGGGAATATAACATAATAAAACACATAGCGTCGGTAAACGGTTCCGCTGACGTGAATTGAACAAATTTCCAAAATTAAGTTTATAGGCCTGTTTTAGGGTTTCAACCAACAATTTGGGAAGTAGGTCTATTCACGACGGTGCTGAATAGCTGCAAAATGGTTCGCACTATTGGGAGTACCTTTAATACACAAAGCATTGCGTGCTTCGCACGCCAACCCCCGTATTGGGAGTATCTTCAATACAGAATGCATTGCTCGCCAACCCCACGGTAGAATCCACCACATGGCTTTGAACCGGTTATTTTACGTTTTGATCGATTTTGGGGGAACCAAGCGAGCAACAAGGTCTCGGTGCTCATTTGCTACTATACCGACCTTGGGTCTTACCATAAGGGCCACTGCAATAGCTCATTTTTCCTATGGAAATTCGCTAGTAAATTGTATTTTTAATGCAGACGGTTTGTTGGTGGGAGATCGAACATCGAACTCAGCGAGAGAAAACAACTGTATATGGAAACTGACTGTAGAACGCTATTGCATTTGTAAGACGCTTGAGAGCGACTAAAATATCACTTTTAACTTGCAGGCGTTCACTTTTTTTTACTAATAGCGGATTTTATTTTTATTTTCGTCCCATTAATATAGTTGGTTTTGCAGAAAATTCCAATGTATAGGCGGTAGGTAACAAAAGTCGTCAAAATGTTTTCTTGTTTCAAGTAATTTAATTGAAAATTTTGTTTTTGTTGTTTTTTAAATAGGCAAATATTTTAATGATTTACCATTTTTTTAATCTACGAATTATTATAGTTTAGATGTTCATGAACACGGGATCCATTCGACTGCTGGATAGTGCATTTGGCAGATAGTGTGAATATTAGATGTCTCAACCACGCGAAGGATCAAACACTCGATAGTAGACGCCATTCTGTCGAAGAAATTGACCAATAACAGACAACGGAAAGGATTCCATGTTTGAAGACTACCTAGTAGTTGAAGACTAACTAACCTGACCTCATCCCTTTCATGTCATGCCGGGGGTGTGTCACAGTCGAGTTTGATGGTGGCAGGGATTGGCTCCTCCCACTGCGATATGGACTATCGAGTATTTGAAGACACCCCAGGAACACTACCCATCGATTACAAGAGTTTATCTTTAAAATTTGTATGAAATTTTCGAACAACTGCAGATAGCGCCTAGCTGTATGGAACAGTTTCATGTCGCACACTGATATTGAAACTCCGACGTTGGATGAGTGAAGCAGACGACACAAAAGAGAGCAAAGCTCTAATGGCGAGGAAACTAGGAACTAAAAAAGAATCCAGGTGTGCATAAGACCACACGGGAGAAGTGTAAACTTCTATGGCAATATTCTGATAAATATACAAAAATATTATGGAAATTATTACGGTTGCTACAAAAATACTGCAATTAACAAATTTGCAAAGTATACACAATTTGATGATTCTACCAAGTAAACTATTTTAACACAACTTACAAAATGAGGAAGCACAATGTCCATTTCAGAACTATTACCAAGTAAACTATTTTAACACAACTTACAAAATGAGGAAGCACAATGTCCATTTCAGAACTGTTACCAAGTAAACTATTTTAACGCAACTTACAAAATGAGGCAGCACAATGTCCATTTCAGAAGTATTACCAAGTAAACTATTCGAAAACAACTTACGAAATGAGGAAGCACAATGTCCATTTCAGAACTATTACCAAGTAAACTATTTTAACGCAACTTACAAAATGAGGAAGCACAATGTCCATTTCAGAACTATTACCAAGTAAACTATTTTAACGCAACTTACAAAATGAGGAAGCACAATGTCCATTTCAGAGGTATTACCAAGTAAACTATTCTAACACAACTTACAAAATGAGGAAGCACAATGGTTATTTCATCGGTACGTGTCGTGACTAAACCCATACAGCTATAACACAACTTACAAAATTAGGAAGCACAATGTCCATTTCAGAGGTATTGCCAAGTAAACTATTTTAACACAATTTACAAAATGAGGAAGCACAATGTTCATTTCATCGGTACGTGTCGCGACTAAATTAACCCGTACAGCTATAACACAACTTACAAAATTAGTAAGTGTAATGTCCATTTCAGACGTATTACCAAGTAAACTATTTTAACACAACTTACAAAATGAGGAATCACAATGTCCATTTCAGAGGTATTACCAACTGAACTATACACTTTGCTATGTACACATGTGTACTGTATATAGTAGGAGCGTGACGGAAAGATGCGTGACAGTAAAATCCGATTCACCGCCCACAAAATTGTTTTTGGACGCGGTGCGCCTATAGAAGTATATACTTTAATAATTTGTTTATTTCATCTATATAGATATTAACTACTTCTTTATGCTACAAAGAAAGTTCGTAAAACTGCAGATAGCTGTATGGTACATTTTCGTGCAGATTTGCACACTGATAGGGTGGTGGTGCCGATTATGAGACCCTTTCCTAATATGAGACCCCGGCCTGCAGGTTGTAGGAAGTGCTGTCACCATGTGCCAGTCGTGTAAAACTGTAGCCTACTACGTCATCATTCGTCTGTGAGTCGGTCAAGTGTTTCCGAGTGCCGAGTAAAGTTCAATATTTTTTTGTGCGTTTTTGAGTTTGAAAAGTTTTTGACACCATTCCATTTGACTTCTGTTTTTATCTTTAAGGTAAAACCTTTTACTAATTTCTTAGTGTAGGGTAGGTAGCTATTGATGTGTAATGTAAACATGCTGGTTCTTTGTTTGTCTAAATGTAAACCTAACCTGAAAAATTGGTCATGATTTTGACCACGTGTTGATGCCTAATATGAGACCCTTTAGGATGCCTAATATGTGAGGGGTCTCATATTAGGCATACTTTTTAAACCGTTGAAAGCATGCTACATTGTTTTGTTTTTTTTTATTTTTAGATGCACAAAAGCAACATTAAGTAAAATAATGTTTAATGTTTTCAATTGTACAATCTAATCAATAGTTACAATCATTTTCATAGTAATATAAGTAGGGTCTCATATTAGGCCCACTTTTTTTTTCACCCCAAAAATGTAACACTTTCATAAAAAATTTAAAAAATCCAAAAATATGAAGTTATTTTTAATTATATTATGTATTCTAAAAAGTTAAATATATGACAATAAAAACTAACACTTAGTTTTTTAATACCTCACTTAGTTGTCTACTTGTATATGAAAGAGAAAAGGGGTCTCATATTCGGCACCACCACCCTATTAATTTTTATTTTTTTGTTTTTAAAGGCGAAAAACCTAGGTGGTTATCATCGCCTGAGCACACTGATATTGAAACTGCGACGTTAGATAACTGAAGCAGAAGTCAAAAGAGAGTAGAACACTAATGGCGAGTGTTAAGATTAGAGGGTAGATTTAAGAAATAAATATAATAAAAATAAAGTTTAGAATAGTTTAGAATTTACTAGCCCAAGACGAAGACACATAAAGTGGAGCATCATTGTGTAATAGAGCAGAAAGTTATGAAATAGCTGACTCGAACAAGACACACTTACAAAGAAGCAATTGGATAATCTGACAAACTATAAAAGGGTCATACTGACCTAGATCTAGGACCAGTATTTTTGTGTGCCGGGCGGAGACTCTGTTGGACAGAGTTAGTTTTCCTGTGAAGCGGAGAAAACGCTGCTGGTCGGAAAGTGAACATTTTGGGCTACGAGAATTCCAGTTAGAGAACTTTGGTAAATAGGTGGGTGAACATTTTTGTCAGATATCAATTATTAAAGTGTTTAAGTTGTTTTTTATTTAAATTAAAGTAGAAGCTCATTCAAGCCAGAATTATACAAACATAGCTATTTCTGTGAGTGTTTCGTCTTGGGGTAATATGGTCAAATTGATTAATTAGGTTATTAAAATTGATTAGTGTTAAAAGAATCAGGTATGCATTGTAGTTTTGTTTGTAGAGAGTGTAATAAAGAATAGTCTACCACTGAACCATTTGATAATAAATTGTAAAACGTACGGACTTGTTTATTCCTATGTTAATTATCCTTGAATCTTAGTGATCTGTAATTTTGAACCCTGGGCAGTTAAACAGTTATTTTTCTACCCCTAACACGAGGAAAGCTAGGAACTAAATAGTTTGTTTATTTTATCCGTGTACACATCAACTACTTACCTAAGCTACAAGGAAACTTTGAAATATTATACAGTATAATAATAAGAGAACTACTCTCGCAAAATCTTTTCACGTATTGCGCTTTGAATTAAATCTAAGTAAAATGACCTTACTCGCAAATGGCAGCGAAAATTTAATTATCTCCGTTTAAATTAGTTGCGAAACACTCTGTGACTTTCCTCTCGGATGAATTTGTTTAAAAGTGCAGTCGTGAAAAGAGCATTTGTAAGCTTTCAAGTGAGTTCAGCAGGATACGGGCGTTTCATAAACATCCCCTTCTATCAGAATATAGGGCAGCGTAATGTTTACACTTAATACGGAATTCTTTCCCGTTTGTATTTAGATGCGACATTTATCTTTTAAAACATTGTCTTTTTACTTCAGTTTGTAGAACATTTTATCTTTAAAAATAATAGTTGAAAGATTAAACTTGAACACAGATTCACACAAATAATACGTTCATTTACACTCAAAAGGTCTTCAACAATAATGCTGCATCTTTAGTGATACACGAGCTCCAATAATCAAACTATATATAACCTACCAATGTGTGCCCCCAACCCAACCCAATGCCCCATTTTTAGTTAGAATAGGGATGGAATGATAGACAAAACACAGAGAATTAAAAAAAAACCAGTCGTGGGACTGCCGACAAAAGTGAAAACTGTCATGAATATAAACAATCTTGTTTGTTATTTTATTTTTTTAGATTTAAATTTTAAATGTGGAAAGATAAAAATAACACAACTTACAAAATGAGGAAGCATAATGTCCATTTCAGAGGTATTACCAAGTAAACTATTTTTGAAAAAATTACGAAATGAAGAAGCTCAATGTCCATTTCAGAGGTATTATCAAGTAAACTATTTTAAAACAATTTATGAAATGAGAAAGCACAATGTCCATTTCAAAGGCATTACCCAGTAAACTATTTTAACGCAATTTATTAATTTCAGAGGTATTACCAAGTAAACTATTGTAAAACAATATATAAAATGAGGAAGCCCAATGTCCATTTAAGAGGTATACCAAGTAAACTATTGTTTTTTAAATTTATAAAATTAGGAAATACAATGTTCATTTCAGAGGTAGTATTACCAAGTAAACTATTTTAACACAACTTATGGAATGAGGAAGCACAATGTCCATTTCAGA
>JAGFPH010009179.1:4726-32766 GCA_018207615.1 Philaenus spumarius
TTATTACATTTTCACCCCTTAGCAGCACGCTATAAAATGCAAATATGGTTTACATAGTATATATGTATTGTAAGAAATAAAATGTACAAATTTCCAGCTCTCTCGTCTTAATGGAAGTATAATAATAAATATTTATTGTTTTAGGGGTTGTGAATTCTAGCCTATGTCTCATTCCAGGTCATGATCTATATATGTGTGCCAAATTTCATTGAAATCCATCCAGTAGTTTTTACGTGATTAAGTGACACACACACAGGTAGACACCATTCGATTTTTATATAATAGTATGGATCTAACAATTCAGAACCTACTTTTACCAGCAAAAACTGCACAGTGAAAGTAAAAAAAAAACAAAAAAAAAAGTTCAAACCTCAAAAAGGGTGCGCTTTTTCAGAAAGACAAATTTTCTGGTATAAATACAGGTGAGGGGATATTGTATGTTTCTTGTGTGGAAACATGTAGAAAAAAATAGCAGCGAAAACTTATTCCGAAAATTTTGAAATTGTTTACCATTTTTAGTGTAACATACCCTTAAACCGTTGAGGATGGAATCACTAATACCAATGCGTCCTTAGCAGTGGGAAAGTGATAAACCGGTAAACATTTTCAGCGATCCTAAAATTTAGAATACCACATTAAAATAAAACCATGATTACGTCTCGCTGCAAAGTATTCTGCTAATTTATGAGGACAATCAAATGATAAAGTATAAACACGAAGCGTTAAAAGGTGACCCTTGTGTCTGTCACATCGTTAAGGCAGAACGAGCTTTTAATGATATGATCTCTCCTAAACACTCTAGTGCAGCGCATTCTGGTGGCGGAATAATCACATTTCGCTCGTGATAAATTAGATCGCTTAGCGGGGAGATATTGATCGAGGCATAATATTCCGTCTTGGGAGCGGAAATGCAAATATTCGAAATGACAAATTGAGAGCCCGTTTACTTTCGTCTTTGATGCGAGCGTTTTTAACTGAAGAAATGAAAGTAGAATGTAATAAAGAAACTGAAGTATTGGAAAGGAAAAGTATGCGGTTACCGTAATGAAGAAACTGGAAGTTTACCAAAAATAAACTCCCGTAAAAGTACGTACATGCGACGTACCAAATTACATAGCGATTGCACAAGGGCATGTAAAATAATTCGACCACGCAGCTGAACCGCTGACGTGAGTCGAGCAAATTTCCAAAATTAAGTTTATAGGCCTCCGTTTTAGGATTTCAACTAACAATTTGGGAAATAGGTCTATTCACAACGGTGCTGAATACCTGCAAAATGGTTCATACGCCATTCCGAATATTGGGAGTATCGTCAATACACAAAACATTGCGTGCTTCGCACGCCAACCCCCGTATTGCGAGTGTCTTCAATACACAATGCAATGCGTGCTTCGCACGCACGCTAACCACACGGTAGAATCCACCACATGGCTTTGAACCGGGTACTTCTATGCTATTTTACGTTTTGATCGATTTTGGGGGAACCAAGCGAGCTATAAGGTCGCGTAACAAAACAAAATGTGCACAATAACATCCTACATTTATATATGTTGAAAAATGCAAAAACATATTAATTCTCGTAGGAAACATCTAACAAAATAGTTACTTCCGGTCAAAAAACGTGCTTCTGATTGTTGGATTTTTTTGGCTAACGAACTCGTCCTCGCGATGTAGACAACCAACATGTGTACCAAATTTGAACCAAATCGGATTTAAAATGCGGCCGCTAGAGTGCGAACACACATATACATATATGATTTTTAATGACACCCCAAAACGTGTTCTGGGGACCATGATCGGTGCTCATTTGCTACTCCCGACCTTGGGTCTTACCATAAGAGCCACTGAAATAACTCATTTTTCCTATGGATGTTTCAAAATGGTGGCAGTTGAAAATTTACAATTTCAAATATCTGGAAAACTATAAATACAAAAAAGTCACCACATGTTTAGACTATTTTAAAACAAATCGAACGATTTGCATTTTGCTATTCTGTAGTAGGTAGTTTAAAAAAAAAAATCTCTTTTAAATGTAACTAAATTGATGCAATCTAAGGAACGCAATGCGAATAAATGTTTTTCATCGAATTCCGTTTTAAAATGAAATGAAAGAGCGCTCGACTGTCTTACAACGATAGTACTGTTTGTTTCCCTAAGGTTTCGTCTTGCAGCTCTTTCCCATTCTAGTCTCCGTTCAAACAAGTTTCTGTTTGATAATTCGCTGTCTATTGTTAATGGTAAATGCAGGCATTTTTTGTAAGAGTTAAAACAAAAAGTAGAAAGAATGAAAGATTCGAGCCAACAATATATCGAACAATGATCGAATCCTATCCTGTCTTGGTAAGATTTTCAGATTGTATTTGAATTTTTGAATCTAGTTGTAAAAACATTGACTAAATAACCTTTTTTTAAGAAAAATTTACTCCCCTCAACAACCTACTTATTAACCACCTTTGGTGTTATAATAAAAATATGGTTTTCCAGAATTTTTACTGTCCGTTACTTTGAAACGAAGTAAGATATTAAGCTCTATTTTGCGCCATTATGTTTCTCTTTTAAAAAGCTTTTCAATGATGTATTACATGACCTACCTTTATATTTGAAATTGTTAACCCCTTACCCCCCTCAGCCCCTCTGAAATCATAGAGGGTCAGATATGTCAACAATATTGTCCTGTTATGCAGGAAATATATAAAGTTTTGTTAACTTATTTTCGTAACAAAAATAATGACGGGGTTAATTAATGGGACGTTATGAACACTTTGTGTATAGATTTTTAGTAACTCATATACATTTTTATGAACTTATGTTACTCAAGAAAGTTGACTGTAGCTCCAAGTCTACAGTAAAAACACCGAATAGTTTTTCTAGCCACGATGAAGTCCAAACAATTATTTTAAAACATTTCATTAAAATTTACTGGGGAAAATATGTTTGAATTCACTCTATCTTGATTACATTTAGGTTAATTGTTATTAATTCCGTAATGTGTGATGTATAAAAGGGCGAAGTACTAACTAGACGACACTCTGCAAACAGTGGGGGCGGCGGGGGGGGGGGGGGGGGGGGGGGGGGGGGGGGGGCGGTATGTTTGCTTTCCCCATCAATTACGTGAGGTGTGTTGTGTGTACATTGAAAGAGTATAAAATAAGTAATTTCCTGTTAGGCCCGTTGGTTGCCCAGCCATCGTTTTAAGTACAACGTTAGCTGTTATAATAATAATTAACTGCAAGATATAATAATAATGCAAATTTGTTTCTTTGTCCTCTGTAGACTCAAAAACAATTCGACCGATTTGACTAAAAATTGCACAGTTTATCCATATTAAAGCCAGGAGTGTTTAGACGTTACAATTACTACAATCTAAGGGGTTTGAAATGGGGTTGCTACGCCTAAACAATAAAAATAAATTGAACTAACATTTTGCAAATTTTAGCTAAAATTGTTAATATTATTCGCAAGTGATATAAAAACCAATTGCAATTCGATTACTTAAGTCAAAGGGATGGAATGGGATGACTGCCCTTAAAATTAAATAATCATTTATACACTTACTTTTTCTATATCCTCAAAACCCACTCAACTAATTTTACTAAAAGTTTCACAATTTACTCATATAAGTACCAAAATTATTTAAAAAATGATAGTATGAAGTTAATAACAACAGCGTATGTACATACAATATTGTTGTGTTTACTGTGTTGGTATAGGATGCCGTGTTGTACAAACAAATTATTACACACTAGGGCAAACTCCTGCGTGTTCCGCACGCCGTTGGCACCTTCTACACACATAATCATGTTTTGTTTTCTTTATAATAAAAACCCCAAAGCTAAATAATGTTAAATGTTCAAATGAATTTGTTTTATATAGTTTATAACTACAGTTATAACAAAGGTTAAAAGCAAGGCTCAGGTCTACACTTTAATAAAAACCAAACGTAAAAGTTAGAAATACAAATAATCGCTTCAAAGTTTCTATTAACAGCTGATTTAAAAATTTGAAGCAATTGTTTTCGTATTTCTAGCTTTTAAGTTAGGGTTTTAAAGTTTAGACCTGAGCCTTGCTGGTTCTTTTAACAATTATTATAACTGCTGGTATAAAATATAAGAAATAATTTAATTTGAACATTAAACATTATTTGCCGTCTTAGTTTTGAGGTTATTATTAATCCTACACCTTTATTATAAATAAAACATAACATATGTTTTTAGAAGGTTTCATTGGGGGTTGGCGTGCGGAGCACGCAGGGGTCTCCCCTAGTAATATCTAAAACTCCTGTCATTCACACAGAAGTCCTACTGACAGGATATAGAATACCGTACATCCTATAACAACATCCTATAACAATCCAAGTGCCTCTGTCCTAATCAATCATCGTAATTTCAGTGAAAATATCAGAATGTACAATACTGTAATCTGTTTCCATTCACTGCGGGGGTTGGTGAGCGAAGGGGAGGGGGGGGGGGGTGTAGCCCATAGTTAGATATACATTTCAAGCTATCACTACCACAGCCACAACCTTTAAATTGGTTAACATTAGCTTTTTTTTTGCAAAACTTTCCACGTTACAAATGCAATAAGTAAGTGGAACAATTCATTTGTAATAAAACAATTCAATCAAAGTACGGTATAATTGAATTTTTCCTTACACTGGTACTGTGTCTAATGAACTGCGACGTCTCTTCGACGCAGTTTGTAATTCCATTAATATTATCCTACAGCTGATGTCAATGTTCAGTGTATTTCCAGAGATAACACGCTCTTGGGGAATATTGGATTAAGTGATGCCAACTTTAAATATAGAAATTTCCCTTCCGAGTAAACTCGTTTAAACGTATTTGTATTGGAACAGAATAAAAAAAAAAAAACTCTCGCTCAATAATAATCATTATATTAACACGTGAACATAGAAAATTGAAGTACCTTATTTTAGTATTTATTATACAAGGAGAAGAATCAAACTAATATCATTCGAAAGGTACTGTGCATGGATGTGCACAAAACAAAGCACGTGCCTGTGTTGCTGTTAAGCCAGGTAATATAAAATAATTCGACCACACAGCTGAACCGCTGACGTGAAGTTGAGCAAATTTCCAAAATTAAGTTTATTATTCTATGTTTTAGGGTTTCAACCAACAATTTGGGAAATAGGTCTACTCACGACGGTGCTGAATAGCTGCAAAATGCTTCGCACGCCATTCCGCATATTGGGAGTATCTTCAATACTCAAAGCATTGCGTGCTTCGCGTGCTTCGCACGCCAACCCCCGTGTTGGGAGTATTTGTAATACACAATGCATTGCGTGCTTCGCACGCCAACCCCCGTATTGGGAGTATTTTCAATACACAATGAATTGCGTGCTTCGCACGCCAACACCCGTGTTGGGAGTATTCTCAATACACAATGTATTGCGTGCTTCGCACGCCAACACCCGTGTTGGGAGTATTTTCAACTAGTACGACAGCTGACGGATTGTTTACATTGTACATGCTAGTGTAATCTATCGCACAAATAAACGTAAATAAATAAAAGTAATTTACTTAGTTAAATCAATGTTTTAAATCATGTTACTTATTTATTGGTGGCCTATACAGCTGTTAGACGCTATGGGTTTAACTTCCAACTTGATCCTGTGAATTTGTTCCAATTAAATTTACGAAATGTTTTTATCAATATGAATTCTAGCCTATGTTACTCAGGTATAGTGTAGCTTTTTATTAGTAAAACTACATTTCAATCGGTTCAGTAGTTTCAGAGATTACGCCCCTACATACAAACAAACAGATTTTACCTGTTTATAGGAAACAGCTGACTACTGTTATTACTACAGTCTGTAAACATATGTAATGGCGCTTACATTTTTGTTAAATATTCAGTCTATTACTTTCCTTACCCTATACTAGGTAAGGTAAGTATTGCGATCGACCCAAAAATTCGATGTCGAGTTTTCATAATATCTTTACGTTCCAAGGCCCCCTGAGTCCAAAAATGCATTTTTGGCAATTGGTCTGTCTGTGTGTCTGTGTGTGTGTGTGTCCGGAGTGCACAGGGCAAACGGCTGGACGGATTGAACTGAAATTTACAGGATATCTTCAAACACGTAAACAATTAAACCCATGTAAATTTTAAGCAAATCGGAGGTGGTGTTTTACCGTGGGACCAGTTTTTAGCACATTTTTGGTATTTACTCCAAAACCCCTCTAACGATTTTGATTAAACTTTGCTAACATACTCTACTCAGACCCCCTTAACACGCTATGTACTCTATATATCCTTAAAAATTCGTTGAAAAAAGTTATTACAAAAACGCAAGTTATTTTGTTTGTATCTCCGAAATGGCTGGTCCTATCGACTTGAAAATGGTCTCATTCGATTCAGCGTCCAAAAGAATGTCAAAAAAGATACCCCACTCAACTTTTTCCATTTTTTCAAAAATTGGGGGCAAAAATGACTTTTTTTTAAACTAGCCGTGTTTGGTATCGACCTTGACATTTTTGGGGGTGAGAAATCGATTGAGACCAAAATCAGGTCCGTGGGATTAACCGTTTTGAAGTTAGTACCGCTTTCTTCGAAACGGATACTCCTATTAACTAGAAAATGGTATCATCAATCTCTCGCTCGAAAAATTTGGTAATTGATACAGCATCTATTTTGCTAAGGAAAGTTGTGTGATGTGCACACCAGATGTTTTTTTTGTAGTTTTTATGGTCAATAGGTGCTGCAGTTTTTCTAAAAGTATATAAAAACACGCTTGTATTCAAATGAAAGTTTGTGTCAAAATTTCAAAGCAATCGGTGAAGAACTTTGGGAGATTATCGATTTTGAACAAACGCACATTTACATTTCTAGGTATGTAGATTATTTCACCGTTTCATTATTTAATTGTTTAGGCCTAGGCTACTTCTAAATATTTACAACTTTCGGGTTATATTTTGTGACGAATTAATTATACATCTTCTTTCTGACATGTGTGAATAGCGCAAGCGCATGGCGTCACACATTTTTAAAAGGTTGACCAACACACAGCCAAAATTAAGCCCCAGCGGGAGTTCTCGATGCTGATTATTAAATAAGTAATTTCCTGCCTAGTCTATTATTAGCCAGGCGTTGCAATTGCTCAACCAATAATAGGATGTACAGGGCAGTAAGGGTAGGGGGAGGGTTACAATAGTGTGTCTAGTCCGAACTAGTGTTAAACAGTATAGTCTCATAGCTCTACTTTATTTATACAAGACTAGCGGACCCGTACGGCGTTGCCCGTGGTGGTTGGTATTTTCAGTCTTTTTAACGTAATTGTATTCTTTTTAAGTGTTCAGTCAGTGAGTGGTATTTGGCTTATATATATATACATAGATCTTAAATAATAAAAGCACTATTGTCATAATTTAATAAAAGATCTGAAATTATGATTTTAGTAACTTTGATCCCCCCAAACACCTTCTAAAATTTCGAAAATTTTCATACCCTTTCTTAGTGAGCACCTATGGCCCTAGAGGAAGCAAATTTCATTCCAATCCGTTCGGTAGTTTTGAAAAAATCGAGATTTAATAACTTTGACACCCCAAACCCCCCTAAAATTTCGAATTTTTTCAACCTTTCTTAGCGAGCGCCTATGGCCCTATAGGAGGCTACATACCAAATTTCATTCCAATCTGTTCGTAATTTTGGAGAAATCGTGGTTTAGTAATTTTTACTCCCCAAACACCTCTAAAAATTCCAATTTTTTAAAAACCTTTTTTAGTGAACACTTATGGCCCTAGAGGAAGCTGCATACCAAATTTCATTCCAATCCGTTCGGTAGTTTTGAAGAAATAGTTTTTTAATTACTTTGGTCCCCCCAAACCCCCCCTAAAATTTCGAATTTTTTCAAACCCTTTCTTAGTGAATACCTATGGTCCTAGAGGAAGCTACATACCAAATTTCATTTCAATTCGTTTGGTAGTTTTTGAGAAATCGCGATGAGTGAGTCAGTGGTATTTCGCTATTATATATAGAAGAAGACTAGCAGGTACCCGTGGCTTCGTTCACGGTCCAAAGATCCGCCGCATAGTAATAGGCTACATGTTTATTGTTTTAAGGGTTGTTATTAGATTTTCACCCCTAAGCAGCACGCTATAAAATTCAAATACGATTTACATAGTATATATGTATTGTAAGAAATAAATGTACCAATTACCACCTCTCTAGCTTAATGGGAAGTATAATAATTAATTTGTATTGTTTTAGGGGTTGTTAAATTTTCACCCCTTAGCAGTATATTAAAAAATACAAATATGGTTTACTTTTTATATATATCTTGTAAGAAATAAATGTACCAATTTCCACCACTCTAGCTTAATGGGAAGTATAATAATTAATTCGTATTGTTTTAGGGGTTGTTACATTTTCACCCTTTCACTAAAAAATACAAATATGGTTTACTTTTTATATATTATCTTGTAAGAAATAAATGTACCAATTTCCACCTCTCTAGCTTAATGGGAAGTATAATAATTAATTTGTATTGTTTCAGGGGTTGTTACATTTTCACCCCTTAGCAGTAGTACACTAAAAAATACAAATATGGTTTACTTTTTTTTTTTGTAAGAAATAAATGTACAAATTTCCAGCTCTCTAGTCTTAATGGAAGTATAATAATACATATTTATTGTTTTAGGGGTTGTTTCAACCCTTAAATCTAAATGAATTCTAGCCTCTGTCTCATTTCAGGTCACGATCTATATGTGTGCCAAATTTCATTCAAATCCATCCAGTAGTTTGTACGTGATTGAGCCACACACACAGACAGAAACCATTACATTTTTATACAATAGTATATACGAGGGTCATTCAGTAAGTAACCAGACAAATTATTTTTGCACAAAAACGCTTTATTGAATCAGTACAAAACTTTGGTTACTTTTCAACATAATCCCCAGCAACCCTTATACACTTTTCCCATGTTTCTGCTAATTTGTAAATGCCCTTGGCATAAAATTCTTTAGGTTGATCTCGAAGCCACTTTTGCACCTGATTTTTTACCTTCTTATTGGATTGAAAATGTATCCCTCGTAGACCATCTTTAAGGGGTCCAAAAAGATGGACGTCTGATGGAGCGAGGTCGGGGCTGTAGGGGGGACGTGGAAGGATCTCCCATCCCAGTTTCTGAAGTTTTTCTTTCGTCACCTATGCCGTATGTGGACGGGCGTTGTCATGAAGCAAAATCACGCCTTTAGTTAAGAGCTCACGGCGTTTCGTTCGAATTGCAGGTCTTATCTTGTTTTCCAGCATGTCACTGGAGTACTGGCTGTTGATTGTTCTTTGGCCTTCAAGAAAATCACAATAAATTGGCCCCTGAAAATCCCAGAATACTGTAAGCATGACTTTACCGGCAGATGGCTGGGTCTTGATTTTTTTTTGAATGGGAGAAGTCGTATGCTTCCACGCAAGGCTCTGTCGTTTTGACTCTGGCTCATAGTGGTGGATCCATGTTTTATCACACGTTAAAATTCTTTTGAAAAAACCTTCTCCTTCAGTCGAATATCGATTTTTAAACTGTTAACTGATTTGAAACCGGGTTTCTTTGTGAACGTCCGTAAGTTGTCTGGGCACCCATCTCGCTCAGGTTTTCTTGTACTGCAGCTTGTTATGAATAATGTTATGGACAGTTCCAACACTTGCTTATACTTTTTCACTTATCATTTCAACGGTGATACGCCTGTTGTGCCGAATTAACGCGTCAATACGTGTTTCGAGAGAATAAGTCCCAACTTCGATCGGTCGTCCACTGCGTTGCTCGTCAGAAACTTTTGTACGGCCACTTTGAAACTGTTCTACCCATTTGTAAACGTTCGAAAGATTCAAACAATTGTCTCCGTACACTTTTAACATTCTTTTGTGGATGACTACCTTTCTCACCTTCCTCGACTAAAAATCTGATTACGTCACGTTGTTCTTCCACGGTGCAATTCTCGAGCAGACTTGCAATCGTAAACAGAGTAAATTTGAGGTTATGTTGACAAAATATGATTGAACAGCTGATCAATTGTCATCACAAGGTTGCCAACTTTATGTCATGAAAGTTTTGTACTGATTCAATAAACCGTTTTTGAGCAATAATAATTAGTCTAGTTACTTATTGAATGCCCCTCGTAGATAGAAGAAATGAACTTGCACCTACTTTATTATTGTCTGATATATAAACATAAATTACTTGATACGAGGGTGAAATAGTTATTTGTGTCTTAAGTGAGGAAAGTAACACTTTGTCGCTCCAAAAGGAAATGTTAACAAGCTCAGAGAGGGCGGTAATTTTCTTAAGGGCGATTAAGTTACATTCTTCCCGTAAAACACACAACATTTTCCTCCAACTGGAGTTTTAGGCTGAAACCACACTGCGCCAAACAATTTGATTGCAGCAAACCGAAACAAAATGTTACAGTTTGACTGAAACATTCCCAACCCACATTGAAACGAACAGTTCACTCAAAGTTCCCAGGCATTTGTTTGTGGAAATGTCTCTCTCTTTTTTTTAAACTGTCAAAAGTGTATGATATCAAATACCGTTATAACCGATGATGAGTTTTGGGTGCATCCGTACAACAAAAGAATAAGTTATAATGATGCTATTAAATCTTTGTTATTTGAACTGCGACATTATGAAGACAAGTTTTATACTTATATTCCGAATATTGATTTAATAAATAAATGGTGTACCTTTATAAATGCCTAGGGGAGACCCAAGCGTGCTACGCACGCCAACCCCCAATGGAACCTTCTAAAAACATATGGTACGTTTTATATACAATAAAGGTGTAGGATTAAAATTATAAACTCAAAACTGAGATGGTAAATAATGTTTAATTTTCAAATCGAATTATTTCTTATATTTTATAACAGCAGTTATAATAATGGTTAAAAGAACCAGCAAGGCTCAGGTCTACACTTTAAAACAATAACCTAATAGCTAGAAATACAAAAATAATTGCTTCAAATTTTGAAATCAGCTGTTAATAAAAATATTGGAGCAAACAGCCATATTATCTGTTATTTTATTCAATTGGTTGCTATGGTAATAAATGTAAATACATGTGTTGGTTTATCATTCTAGGCCTAATCCAAGAATGTTTTTCGACTAAATTTACAAATATTGAAATAAAAAAAAAGGTTTTATCGAAATGAATTATAGCCTATGTTACTCAGGGATAGTGTAGATTTTTATTAGTAAAACTATTTTCTCAATCGGTTCAGTAGTGCCAAAGATTACCCCCTACATACAAACAAACAAAAGAAACTTTACTTCTTTATAATATTAGAATAGACTAGGGGAGACCCCTGCGTGTTTCGCACGCCAACCCCCAATGGAACCTTCTAAAAACATACGTTATGTTTCATTTATAATAAAGTTGTAGTATTAATAATAACCTCAAAACTAAGATGATAAATAATGTTAAATGTTCAAACGAAATTACTTCTTATATTTTCTAACAGCAGTTAATAATAGTTAAAGAACCAGCAAAGCTCAGGTCTACACTTTAAAACCCTGACCTAAAAGCTAGAAATACAAAAATAATTGCTTCAAATTTTGAAATCAGCTGTTAATGGAAATATTGAAGCAAACATCAAATCTATATTATCTGTTATTTTATTCAATTGGTTGCTATGGTAATAAATGTAAATACATGTGTTGGTTTATCATTCTATGCCTAACTTAAGAATTTTTTTCGATTAAATTTACAAATATTGAAAAAAAAGGTTTTATCGAAATGAATTATAGCCTAAGTTACTCAGGAATAGTGTAGCTTTTTATTAGTAAAACTATTTTTTCAATCGGTTCAGTAGTGCCAAAGATTACCCCCTACATACAAACAAACTTTACGTCTTTATAATATTAGTATAGATAAAAGCATGAGCTTCATTCTGTTAATTTACAAATATAGATCTACCGACGATAAAAACCTGAGAGAATTTGAAAATGGACAATAATATATTTGCCTAAACGGCTATAATATTTGGGTTAAAAATCATCAATTTAAAAATCGCCTATGATTAAAATGTACGATATTTTATCCGTTTTCCCAAATTTTACGCCAGGTCTTTAAATTGCAGGTTAAATACGACACTTTTTCTGCCATGCCCGTTTTCTAACTCAGAACTTGTACATCACTTTTAAAACAAATAAAACAATTATAATTTTTGAGATGTGCAACAAATTAATCCGCAATGATTTTTCACTGGGCTCACTGTTTGCCAAATAATATTAGGAAACAGGCCACGGCGGTTGGTTTTAAAACACTTTATTTTAATGGCTGACCGGGACAAGAATGTTTAACGAAACGGTTGTGTGTACACTCAGTAGTTACGTTGTTTTGATGACAACCACAAAGTACAAATTACCGCTAAAGCAACACATTAATGTATATTGTGTGATTTCACGCACCATTAGCCCTTCGCCAGTTTACGCTGCGGCTTTTAGTCCTTCACTTAAGTACCGTGCACCAGACAACGTGAACCGATCTGCTCCGCTGTTCAATTCAATTATTTATTAACATACATTATTATTATTTTTAAATACTGCATTATGTTTAGTTTTTGTATTAGTCGATGTATATATATGTAATTATTGTAAGTCATGGCGTCCAAATTTTTAAAAGGTTGACCAATACAAAATTAAGCCTAAGCGGGAGTTCTCGACGCTCACTATTAAATAAGTAATTTCCTGCCTAGGCTATTATTAGCCAGGCGTTGCAATTGCTCAACCAATAATAGGATGTACAGGGCAGTAAGGGTAGGGGGGGGGGGGGGGGGGGGGGGGGGAGTGTGTCTAGCCCAACGACCACATAAGACCAATAGATGGAGCAGCCTATTAAGCTAACACTATAGCGGGTGAAGCCAGGTCGGCCATCTTGTCTGGGTCAGAAAGACATAAGCGGCGCGGCTCTCAACTTTGAATTATGCCAATGCTCTCGTTTCACTCAACCTGTGATTTAACATACTTAGAGTAAAGTTAAAATTTTGAAACTTCGCAAGTGTAAAGTTGACAAGTTGTGGGTGCTAATGAAAGGAATTAAAAATCAAATAACACTACTTTAGCCTTTTTAACACAAAAATAACTTTAACTTTTTATATACATTTTTTTAAATCATGACATAAAAAAGTTCGATTGCTACTACATTTTTTATTTTTTGGTCAGGTACGTTAAAAAACGGTGGAAATTGTAGCCTTAGAACTGAATTTTACTAATCCTATTTTTTTTTAATTTGCTCCTTTAGTTTCGTAGATAACTCAGTTAAAGTTAAAAAGTTTTGCCGCGGCGGAAAGAGCGTTCCGCCCATCGACCTGCAAGTGTTGGTATGGCAAATTCGTTGTAGATACTGCATGTATATTTGTATTAACAAGTACTGTAATGACATTTTTGTGATAATTAGTATATTACTAATACTATATCAATAAACAAAGTTTAGTTTTTGTTAATGTCTGGTACTTTAACGGGAAAGGTTTCATTCCTGAAATACCGTTTAATATTTTATGGCGTCTCAATTAATTTTTTTTATTTTAGATATTGTCATAAAGTTTTAATTAGTGGACTAGAAATATTGATTGTACTGAAAAGCATTAATTAAGCCTGGCATTATTTAATACAAATTGTTTAGTATCTATTGACATACTATTAAAATTAAGTGGGTAGAGATCCGAAAATACTTTGAAAATAAAATCTTTTCTTACATTACCTGAAATTGTCGTATATAAATGTTATATTGAAAAAGTATAGGACATAAAGACAATAAAAAAATATGTTTTAAAAGTTTAATTTTACAATGTAAAGTAGTAAAAGTTGAAAATATATGGTATGTGAACACTAATCGAGCAAAGAATATAATATTGGATAGAATCAAATCACATAGTTTTGATAACATAAAAAGATTTTAATTTTCTTTGTGTTCAAAATTTGATAATAGACTATAGTTCTTTTTATTGGTGATTACAATGAAGTTTGAAAGTGAAACATAGGCTACTAATATACAAATATTTAAACTATTTTTAAGGTTCGAAATATAATGATAATCTTACAGAAGTGCTACTATTATTAGCGAATACAAACAAGTTTGATTGTTGAATATGGATTACAAACATTAAATAATTTGTACAATTCTATTTCACAAACATTCCTTGTGCGAATGACAATAGCAAAGGCTAGAGCTACTGGCGTTGACGCTCGCGTCTAGGATGAGTCATGCCTATCCGCCGCCATCTTGTCTGGGTCAGGCGGACAGCTCGGCTTCACCGGCCGACTAGCTATGCTCCATCTATTGGTCTTATGTGGTCGTTGGTCTAGCCCGAACTAGTGTTAAACAGTTTATTCTCAAAGCCATACTCCATTTATACAAGATAGAAGAAATGAGCTTGCACCTACTTTATTTTTGTCTGACATATAAACTTACATTACTTGATACGAGGGTGAAATACTTATTTGTGCCTTAAGAGAGGAAAGTATCACTTGCTCCAGATATTGAGGGTGACTAGAGTACATTCTTCCCGTAAGACACACAACATTTTTCCGCCAGCTACAGTTTTAGCATATAATTATCATTTTACTATGGAAGCTTTTATCATTTTATCATAAAAAAAGCTTCACTATACCTGAGACACAAAGGCTATAATTAATTTTTAATACAATATTTGTAAATTTAGTCGGAAAATGTTTTTAGGTTAGGCCTAGACTGATGAGTTACTAGAGTTACTATAGCAAACAATTAAGTAAGATAACAGATAAACACGTTTTTACTCCAATATTTCCATTAACAGCTGATTTCAAACTTTGAAGCATTTATTTGTATTTCTAACTTTTAGGTTAGGTTTTTATTAAAGTGTAGACCTGTGCCTTGCTGGTTCTTTTAACCTCTATTATAACTGTTGTTATAAAAAATACGAAATAATTCTATTTGAACATTTAACATTATTTACCATCTTAGTTTTGGGGTTATTATTAATCCTACACCTTTATTAAAAAGAAAACATAACATGGTTATGTGTGTAGAAGGTTCCAACGGAGATGGCGTGCGGAGCACGTAGGGGTTCCCCGAGCGTTCCACGTGCAACTCCAACGGCGAAGAAATGCAAACAGATTATTGTATATAGCCTACTCTGACTTTTTCACGGAAGTTACGATTAATTACGACAGAGGCACTTGGATCGGCGTAGGCTGGTGGGGGTAGCGGTGACGTAGATGCGCATGCGCAGAAGATTTAAAGTTTTTTCGTGAATGACAGGAATTTCTGATACAGGTAGATAAAACATCGGCTGTCTGGCGGTCGATTTGAACCGATTTTTTCCTTCAAAGATCGATTACTAAACACAGTTAAAGAGATCGATAGTAGTCGAGGTTACTTTAGGCGTTAAATAAATCCCAAAAAAGGCTTTAACATTTAAGTGGGCACACCTGGATGTTTAATGCCCGTTTGAACTTTACAGTGAGAGTAATAAAATCCCGCCTATAAAGTATCTCAACAGAACTTTATTGCGAAACAGTATTTCTTGTTAATAATGTCCCCGTTCAAAGTTCAAATTAAAACTGTTGTTTATAGCTTCCATAAATATTGAACCCTACCCTCCAGACGTCAACCCTCCTTACATTGCCGCTCTGTCTCGTCCTTTCTTATTCAATACTAGCTTCGTTCGCAGATGAAAGTACTATCGGGTAAATATCTTGTGCCTTATGCAATTAAAACAAAAGATTTTAGATCCGCATTCCATGGTCCAAAATTGCACAGTGAGTTACGCCCAAATCGATCTACGTATCCCTAAGTAAATTATTAGCCAAGCACCAATAAACATCCCGTCTTCCGATAGTTGTTACTCATAATGGGGATGCGAAATACTACCCCCCGGAAAACTACCCCCCCAGGTGAAACGTGACGTCACGAAAACTACCAACTAACCAATATGGAGGCCGTGCCCGCGACTGGAATACTCCCCCCCCCCCCCTAGCAAAAGCGGGTCGCCGGAATACTACCCCCCGGAAAACTACCCCCCAAGCAGGTTCTTACAATTATACTGTTATCGGCAACATACTGTGACTTTAGGTTTAGGTTAGGTTTAGGTTAGTCCTCTAGTTTTTTTTGTATTCTAATTATATCGAAACTTGAGTGTGCGTGACTGGAAAACTGCCCCCCCCCCGATCTCTAACGTCAAAATGACGTAGGAACCTGCTTGGGGGGGGGGGGAGGGTAGTTTTCCGGGGGATAGTATTCCGGCGACCCCTTTTTCCCGAACAATCATAAACATTACGAATCAGGTTTCGAGGTTTATTTACCATCTATGAGTACATTTCAAATTATTGCATATTGTTTTGATACATATTTAACGTCTAAATAGTGAATAAAGTAAATTAAAACACAGACGATCTTGTCAAATTGTTAAACTTGTTATCCAAACCAATTGTTTTATTTGTAATGGTCGCGTGTTACGTCCGATCGCGAAACCTCTAATTTTGTAAATCATTTTTAAATTTTGGAACCCTAAATATTTCAGGAATAAAAATATCCTAGATTAATTTCTGAAAAGTCCTCCACATGCAAATGAAAGTCTCGTCGAAATCGGTTCAGCCATTAAGGAGATTAGCCCGGACAAACAAACAGACAGATAGATAGGCAGAAAGACAGACGGACAAAAAATAAACATTGTATATATAGGTTTTGGTAAAGTGTGAACAATCATATATGAACTTAGAAATTTTTTTTTTTCGAAATTACAGACATTTCATTTTTACTTCCTTACTATACTATAGTATAGAGAAAGTATAGTGATAAAAAAAAATTGATGTTGAGATTTTTGTGGAAATATCCGTTTTGGGACCCTCTGAGTCCAAAAAAGTGGTTTTTACAAAATGTATGTCTGTCTGTATGTATACAAAGCTAGAGCGAAAACTATTCGATTGATTTCAAAACAATTTGCACCAGACATGTCAAGTAGGCCTGTATAGATGCGCGAAAAACGGGTTTGAATAATTTAAAAAAAAAACAACCCCTTTATGGCCAAAAAAACCCCAAAAAATCACTTATTATTTTTTTTTAAAACGGCTCCAACGGTTTTGATCAAATTTTGGCTTGTTTGTAGCCTTTAATGTACAAAAAACCATATGCAAAAAACAGCATCTTTCAAAAAATTCTCGTTTAGCTGGTAATAATAATAACAATAATAACTGATTTTTGGGGGTTTTTGGCCATAAACGGGGTCGTTTTTCAAAAATTTTCACACCCTTTTTTCGTGCATCCATACAGGCCTAATTGACGTGTTCGGTACAAATTTGTTCGAAATCGATCAAACAGTTTTCTCTCTAGATAATAATAATATTTATTAGTTAATCTGCTACTTTAATAAAAAATCACCTCTCCTACCCCACCATACAAGTCACCGTAAATCTGTTTGATAATTTAAATATGTTTGTGAGAAAGTATGTGCCAGTTGCTGGTACCGTTTATTTTACACCAAATTATAGCTCGCGTTCCCACAAAATCGATCAAAACGTAAAATACCATGAAAGTACCTGGGTACAAATCCACGTAAGGGAATTCAACCGTGAAGGCATTATCCGAACCCGAGGTCAACGGCCGAGTTTTATGCTACAAGCGAAGTGCAGCACTCCATAACACGAGGCCGCAAGGTCGCGGTTCAAACTCGCAAGGCGTGAGTCAAAGCTGGGGGCTTATGTGCAAACGAATACCACTAATATATCTCGTACAAGCAGTCAGCTATTCAGAACCCTCGCGAGCAGACCAATTTCCCAATTAGTTGATTGAAACCCTGAAACAAACAAACTAAATTTTGGAAATTCGCTCAACTCACGTCAGCGGTTTAGCTGCGTGGTTGTATTATTTTATCTGGTGTTCTACAGTACTAATATTATAAAGAGGTATACATACATACACTGTTTATTCCATTGTTCGGAAAGACCTCAGGAATCCCTAAAACTATTTGAAAACTTAAAAGTTGAGACTATACTATTTAACACCAGCTCGGGCTGGACCACAACATTGCAGCCCTTCCCCTCTACCCTTACCGCCCTATAACTGATTGAGCAATTGCAACGCCTAGCTAATAATAGACCAGACGGGAAATTACTTATTTTATAGTCAGCGTAGAGAACTCCCGCTGAGGCTTGATTACGGGCTATGGTGTTGGTCAACCTTTTAATAATTCTTATTTTATGGCGTAAAAACGTGATTTTAAAACCGCCCCCGCACAAATCAAAATCTGCATTGTGCGTCCTTTAGGTACGAGTCGACGATAAAATTTAAGTGAATGGGGAAGGGCGCATATAACTTTCCGTTACGTCCCAAGCAAATGTACGGTTTTTGATTAATTTGCGTTGAATCTAAAAAGTCAATGTGAACTCTCACTAAATTTTGAAAATAGATGTTAAGAAACAGTATACTTTTAACTTCCTGAACATACAGAGTGGTGTTAAGTTTAACGTGAGTACTGTCTGTAGAATCGTACCTCACAAACGGACGAACAGATTTCAATTTAGTTTTTTTTTTAAAGCGACTTGATCGAGAGTGTTCTTAGCTACGATTCAAAAAAAAAAAAAAAAAAAAAATCTGTTCAACCGTTCGGTGGTTTTTGAAATTCGTAATTTATGTGTAATTTACTTTATCTGATTTAATAATATAGACAACAAGCTTTTATAGTTCTAAACATTTTTAGCGAATTTCCATAGGAAAGATGATACTATTGCAGGCATAATGTCGTTAGTAGTAAACTAGCTGGAAGCCGATCTACGATCTGCTTATGATCCCATCAGCTAAACTCTAGCTTTGTTTTATATCCCCGATAAAGCAAAATTATAAAATTATCTTTAAAGATTGATAAAAGATATCTTTTAATTGATATGTTTTTATCGATTGACTATTTCAAAAAAAAAAATATATTTTATTTTGAAGTATATATCATGTATGTAAGTGATAAACATACTCAATGTACAGTATTAAACATCATGGAAACTGCAAAGTATGTTAGGTTTGTGTTTAAATATTGTAAATGTATTTAAACATTGTTGTTTGTTTATAGTTTAACGTACCCTAAATGAGTGTAAATACCATATAGGATTTTTTTAGGTTAGGCCTATAACATTTCACAACTTAATTATTACAGGGTAAGTTTTAGAAGCTGTTGTTGTTTAACGTCTGTGTTATATGATATTTATTAGTTTCTATGGTAACTACTGATACACATTAGGCCTACCACACGACTTTAAAGGAAACATCTGATTATGGTACTGGCATTGTAAACATTTATGCATCAGCTGTGCTGTGTATTTTAAATGGAGAAATTATGCATCAGCTGTGGTGTGTATTTTAAATGGACAAATTTTACTTTTTAATTTGAGAAAAACATGTAGAAAACGAGTTTTCCGGTAATTTTCAATAAGCCCAACTGACTTTTTGGGTAACAAATAACTTATGTACCAAATTACAAGGGAATCCTTAGAGCCGTTTTCGAAATAAAATTCTGCAAAAACATACAATTATTGCTCATTTAATAATATAAGATAAGCACCAAGAACACTTTTTTTGGGAGTCATTAAAGCCTTTATATGTATACTAGGGGCTCTGCCCCTGAACGCTTCGCTCGCAGTTGGAAAATTCACTAAAGAATTTCGTGGGTTGCGGGAGAGCCTTACGTTCGGTAAATACCGGTTTGCGAGTCTTAATTTTGACTAAGTCCGATTCGGATTTACTCGGGGGCTATCGGTAGTGTTCGGGGTTATATAATGCAATTTATACTATATTACAAGGGTACTATAACATTTAAAGCTCTTAATTTCTCTAAGTCCGATTCGGGGACGATCGGTAATGTTCGGGTTGTTATAATGCAATTTATACTATATCAACGATCGGTAATGTTCGGGTTGTTATAATACAATTTATACTATATCCCGACAACACTATAACACCTTGTATCTGACACAAGGTTGCTGACGGATGATAAACTTATATACTTCACAAGATAGTACTTCCTAACCGCTAACGCTGCGGACTCGGGTCATGGTGATACCCGGTTCGACTCTCGGCGACACCCAAACTTTTTTCAAAGCAAAAAATTAAATTAAATTAAACATTAATTATTACAAAACAAAATGGCTGCAAAAAAAAAAAAAGATGTCGGCTCAAAATTCCCCAAAATCTTTAAAAATCAAAATTCCCAAAATTTAAAAAATCCCCAAAGATCCAAAAATTCCAAAAAAATGTTAGGATAGGTTAGGACCCCCCCAAAAAAAAACCCAAAATCCAAAAATGTTAGGTTAGGTTAGGACCCCCCCAAAAAAAACCCAAAACCCCCAAAAATTGGCTTAGGTTAGGACCTAAAAAAAGGGGGCGTGGCTTGGGTTAGGTACCAAAAAGACCCAAAAAAACACCCCAAAAAGGGGGCGTGGCCCAATGTCAATGAACTTCCCCCACCACTTTTGGCGCTATACTGCCGCGGACTCTACTAACGATATATAAACAATCTGAAAGTTCATTGTTGAACGAGAAACTAAAATGAGTTCGTTAGCCAAAAAATAAAACAACTGAAAGAACGTTTTTTACCGAAAATAAAATATTTTAAATATGTTTTCTATTGTTTTGTAAATAAATCATAAAAATATAAAACTGTAAATACAACGAGACAACCGCCATTGGAGTAATCCTGCAACTGTCAATAGGCTTAACTCTGATTACTTTTGGATTCCATACATTGACATATCAAAGCGATGACAGCGTCGGGGAAATGCGATTTAACGAAATACAAATTCAAAACAAAATTCCCTTTGATGAGATTTACTCGTGTCTAGTCGAAAGCGTTTGCATTACGAGTTATAAAATAAACGGTATCAGTTAACTGTCACAAACTTTCTCCCAACTTACTGTAGTCAAAATAATATTGTTTTTAATCATTTTATTTACTACTTTTTAGAACAAAACAAAATAATAATATTCTACCTACGTCAATCGTATAAAAAAATTATTGTCCAAGGCGGGATTCGATCGCGCGACCTTTGAATTACTGGCCGTGCTCGCTACCGCGGTGCTACCCCGTGCGGCCGCTGCCGCGATGCTAGATTGACAACACAAACTTCTTTATTTTTAAAAATTTCCCTATAATTATAAAACGCCGAAGTTTTGATAAAAGCGGGTGGTGTCATTTTGTTTGGCATCTTAAGCACTATAAATACTGAAAATTTGATCAAAATCGTTAGAGCCGTTTTTGAGAAATTTGCATTTTTGTCGTTTTTTATGGGTTTTTAGGGGTAAATTACCCTTAAAAATTAAAAATTCCAAAAAATGGAAAAAACGCCTGGAGATATAGGGTTTAGTACCTACATACCAAATTTCATGAAAATCAGACCAATAGTATCCTCTCTGGTCGTGTACACATACAGACAGACTGACAGACAGACACCACTCTAAAAACACTTTTTTGGGTTCAGGGAGCACCAAAACAAAAAATTCCACTAAAAATATTTTTGGGTTCAGGGAGCACCGACACAGATAATTGCACTAAACAATTTTTTGGGGTTCTGGGAGCACCAAAACAGATAATTCAACTGAAAATTCAAATTCGAACATTTTTACGAAAACAATATTTTCTCCATATACTACGTATAGGGTGGAGAAAGTAAAAGTACAAATCAAAGTTTTAAAACGAAATAAACAAGTTGATTATAAAAATAAAGAGCCGAGATTAAAGCATCGCCTTCTAGATTGAATGTATCCAACAATAAGAGTTAGGTTAAGCCTGTTGATTTATAACTGTCAAGGTGTGCCGACTTGATAAATGTCTGCTTTCGTTTCATTTGTAGTAAGTAAGAGTAAGTAGGTCATATATCATATTGTATTACAAAGGCTGTGGTTTCTGTCAAATGCAGATGTCAAGCATACGTTGCAGCCGATAGGTTTGGCTTTGGCTTTTGCACTTGTGTTTTGTGGTTCGATTGTCTTGTTGCAAAATCAACGATTACATTACATTGACCCCGTAAGAAAATACATTGAAATTTTCAAATTTTTTATCTTGAGTAATTCTTGCTTTGGGTTAATTCTACGTCAGTCAGACAGGACAAATCCGCTATATTTATAGGCAAGGGGCTCTGCCCCTGGACGCTTCGCTCGCAGTTGGAAAATTCGCTAAAGAATCTCGTTAATCTTTGGCTCGTTTGTACGTAGGTGACCGAGTATAAATCAGCTGTTTTATTTGGCAGCTGACTCAAACTCATTAAACATTATCTCCATAAGATTAACATGGGAAATTTGAAGGATTGTGTGCCGGAGCTCCTTCTCGGGTGAATAGCGGCTGAACGGGTGATTGGATCTTGAATCTGACGAAAAATCCATGTTTGAAATTAAATTTTCTACAACTTTTGTATTTAACATTCTTTTTCTATCTCTGACCGTTTTCTTACAAAACGCGATTAAAGTGGAAAAATGAAAAACATTTAAAAATCTTTCCCGTTCAAAAGGTGCTTTCAAAATTTAAAAAATGTTAACTTTTAGCGAATTTTCTGAAAGTTTCTCGTCGAGAGCTTTAATTCAAGTATGAGGTCGAGGGGGTACGATTACGGGAAGTGCCTCATAGTTTATGTCAGTGAACCCGTCTAGCTTTAAAGACGTTGGGCGGAGCCTCCCTTCTCGGATGAATAGTGGCTAAATGGATAATTGGATCTCGAATCTGACGGAAAATCTCGCGTTTGAAATTTAATTTTCTACAACTTTTGTATTTAACATTTTTTGCTATCTCTTACCGCTTTCTAACAAAACGTTCTCAAAGTGAAAAAAATTAACAAATTGAAAAAATCTTTCCCGCCCAAAAGGTGCTTCCAAAATTTAAAAAATGTTAAATTCTGGCAATTTTCCCAGAAGTTCTTGTCGAGAGCTTTAATTCAAGTATAAGTGCCTAATAATTAATGTCAGTGAATCAGTTTTACCGTCTAGCTTTATACAAGTAGATATGTGTTCGCACTCTCTGAATTCCGCATATATGTCGCATTTTCCGCCCGAATTGGTGCAAATGTGGTCCACCCGTTGGTTTTCTAAGTCGCTCAGACGAGGTTGTTATACAAAAAAAATCTAACAATCGGAAGCACGTTTTATGATAGGAAGAAATTTAAAAAAATATGTTGGTACTATAATAAAACGTTTTAGGCGTTTATCTGAAGAAATATATTTAGCATCAGATTATTCTGCACATTTTGTTTTTTTTTACACGACCCATCTGGTTCTCCCAAAATACACCAACACGAAAAATACCGTAAAAGTACAACGTATTTTTAATCTCGTAAAACAAGATTGTCTGCTGCGAGCGAAGCGATGCAGTCCATTACTCGAAGCGGAACAAAGTCACGTGAGAGACACATAAGAAAGTAAGTAAACCTTTATTCCAGGTAGGGTTTTAAGTCGGAAACTAAATTGAATGAACAATAGTATATTATATCTTTAGTTTGTGTTATGAGAGATTTGATGACAGTCACATACTGTGACGTTAATAAACTTAACAAGTCTTTCAGATGTTTTATCAAATGTCGTTTTGTGTTTTATACGTACTATGTTTTACTTATTAGCGAATTTCCATAGGAAAAATGAGATATTGCAGTGGCCCTTATGGTGAGGCCCAAGGTCGGGAGTAGCAAATGAGCACCGATCATGGTCCCCAGAACACGTTTTGGGGTGTCATTAAAATTCATATATATATATGTATATATGTGTTCGCACTCTAGCGGCCGCATTTTAAGTCCGATTTGGTTCAAATTTGGTACACATGTTGGTTGTCTTCGTCGCTCGGACGAGTTCGTTAGCCAAAAAAATCCAACAACCGGAAGTACGTTTTTTGACCGGAAGTAACAATTTTTTGAGATTTTTACTACGAGAATGACATTTTTTTATAGTCTTTTCTAAAAATATTAATGTAGACTGTTATTCTGCACATTTTGTTTTTTTACGCGACCTTATAGCTCGCTTGGTTCCCCCAAAATCGACCAAAACGTAAAATACCATAAAAGTACCCAGTTCGAAGCTAAGTGGCGCAAACTCGCGAGGCCACTAGGCGTAAACAAATTCTACTAATAAATGCGTACACACAGACAGCTGTCAACGCCTTCGTGAGTAGACCTATTTCCAAAATTGTTAGTTGAAACCCTAAAACATAGGCATATAAACTTAATTTTGGAAATTTGCTCAACTCACGTCAGCGGTCCAGCTGCGTGGTCGAATTATTTATGGTTTGAACACAAAATTAATCTCTGTTATTAAGTGTAACTGTGAAAAATGTATTTGTAATCGTTCTGATGATGACTGAAGATGAAAAGGTGAAACAGCTGTAAACGAGAGATAAAACTTATAAAAGGATTGCTAAGGTAAGTACTAAATAATAATATTATATTTTAATTAATATATTTTTGGCCAGCTAGTAATTACACCATCTCGTACTACCGCAATGAATACTCGAAGTAAATTCCAGCCTAACCTACAAGAACTCTTGTTGTAAACTTTCTCACTTTAAACTTGTAAAACTATATAGGAACTCGTGTAATTCATTTCGACTGGTTTTTAATCAAGAAACTCAAACTTTTATTACACTTTGTATTGCAAAACTCTATTGCTCTACACGTTGGAATCTGGCAGTGTTATACAGGGTGTGAACACTTTAAGGCTAAATATTATAAAGTTATAACGTTGAGGCGAGGCAGAAAGTATTTTTTGTTTGTTTCAGATCTAACGTTAGAATTTGGGTTAGCAAGTACTTTATACTATCAATCTATATACTAGTGATGGGCCATTTCTGTTTATGAAAGGGGGTCGTTAATAGTACAAACTAGAGGGTTCCGCCCATGCTCGCATCGCTAACCAACCCCGCGGCGAAGCAAATGCAAACAGATTATTTCACGAAAATGACGATTGATTAGGTCAGACACACTTGGATCGGGGTTGGCTGGTGGGGGTAACGGAGACCTGGATACTCATGCGCAGTAGGGCCAACGTTTTGATTAGGACAGAGTCACTTAGATCGGGGTAGGGGCCATTGAGCGTAGCGGTGACGTGGGTCCTGACGCATGTGCGATGGGGTCAGAGTTTTGGATCTTGGTAGGCCGGTGACCTAGATCCTGACGCATGCGCATTAAAGTCAGAGCTTTGATTAGGACAGACTCACTTGGATCGGAGTATGATAATAGGGTAGCGGTAATGCGGGCTCTGACGCATGTGCAGTAGGACCAAAGTTTTTGCTCGAATGACAGGAATTTTTGAATTGTAAACTTCTATAGGCGCACCTCGTCTAAAAATTTCGCGCGGTGAATCGGATTTTATCGTAACGCTTTTCCCGTCACGCATCATCCTATACTATGTAGTACAGTACGATTTTTTTAACCGTGCCCTCGGCTCGGCTAGCGCTCGGTGGGCTAGCGGTGTAGCGGGGAGGGATTGTAAAGGCAGTTCCACAAACTTCGAATAAACAAAACTGATTGAATAATTATTCGAATAAAATTATTGAAATAAAAACTACTTGAATGAGTCGTAGACTACTTGTCTCTTGTTCGAGTATTTGAATAATAATACTGTGGTGTGGTTAAGGTACATGCCAGACACCAAGTAGGCCTACTTCCCCCCAGGCAGGAAGTTTTCCGCGGAATCTAACTCCAAACATACATAATACTGAGCAAACCGTAAGTCAAACGAAAAAATGTTTCAAATAAAATATTTAATTTGAACCTTTATCTAAAACTTTCTCGCGAACACTTTGTCTCTGACCAAAAGATACAAAACTTTCCAGCGGTGTGAAAATGTCACGTCATTATTAAAGTACATTGTTTTAATATTGATTTTTAAAATATGAAATAGGTTTTGTAATTATTTATTGATTTTCTTTTACATCATACGAATCGTATGGTTCTTATCTGCGTATCCGTGAACGTTTCATATTTTTACATCGCTGCTAAAAGTGTATTAAATGACAGTGTTATTGAAGCTCTGTTTTCGCTGTTTCACGCCGCTCGGCTCAGTTTTCGTGGAGAAAACTAGAGTAGACAGAGCTTTTCCTAATGTTATCATTCAGGTTAGTACAATCTTGGCCGAGGGCACGGTTAAAAAAATCGTACTGTACGCATGTGTAGCCTAGTCACGCGCCATCCTCTACTATATGTAGTACACACGTATATGGCAGAGTTTAAGTTCATAATTTACTTGGTAATACCTCTGAAATGGACATTGCGCTTCCTCATTTCGAAACTTGAGTTAAAATAGTTTACTTGGTAATACCTCTGTTTTTTTATTATTTAGAAAAAATCAAACATGTTGATTAGAAGGAAAGGCAATCAGGAAACCAAATGTGTTCTAACAGATACAGTATTTTTAACTAACTCACTGACCACAGATGAAAGCTCATACAATTCTATTTATTGTATATAAAAACCGGTAATTACATCCATGAAGGCTATACAACTGAAATATATAAACAATTTTTTTATCATACTGCGGTGTAAACTGATGTTTTTAATACACAAGTTACGACCGTAATGTGACTCTTTATTGTTGTCATTCAATACTTGCACAAAAGTCAGCTGATTCAATAATCAGCTGACTTCTTTATGGTACTAGGAATTAAAAGTACTAAGGCCAAAAAGTAATGCCCGTAAACCATGTATTGCGGTTAAAAAAAGTTTACTTGCGCTTTACTTAAAAAAAGTTTAAAAAATGTATTGCGGTACTTAAAGTGTGACACAAATTTGATATGGTGAAGCAGCAGTATTTCAAACTGGTCAGACATACGTAGTCTATACTAATATTATAAAGATGTAAAATTTGTTCGTTTGTTTGTATGTAGGAGACAATCTCTGGAACCGATTGAAAAAAATAGTTTTACTAATAAAAAGCTACACTATACCTGAGTAACATAGGCTGTAATTAATTTTGATAAAAACATTTTTTTTTAATTTCAATATTTGTAAATTTAGTCGGAAAAAATTCTCAGGTTAGGCCTAGACTATTGAACCAACAAATGTATTTACATTCATTACCATAGCAACCAATTGAATAAAATAACAGGTAAAACAGCTGTATGCTCTAATATTTCCATTAACAGCTTATTTCAAACTTTGAAGCAATTATTTGTATTTCTAACTTTTAGGTTAGGTTTTTATTAAAGTGTAGACCTGAGCCTTGCTGGTTCTTTTAACCTTTATTATAACTGCTGTTATAAAATATAGGAAATAATTTGATTTGAACATTTAACATTATTTACCATCTTAGCTTTGGGGTTATTATTAATCCTACACCTTTATTTTAAAGAAAATATAACATGTTTATGTGTATGGAAGGTTCCAACGGGGTGGCGTGCGGGGCACAGTGGTTTTCTCCTATTAATAATGTATATAAATACAAAATTGTAACAAAAATAGGCCTACAGTTAAGTCTTATAATTGTACACATTTACCGAGTTAAAAATCCCCTCAGCATAGTATAAGCATGTTATTTTTAAATAGTTTTTTGTATAAATTACGTTCTTCTTATATGTGTATGTAATTAATCTGCCTGTGATTTTTCACGGGGGCTTACTAAGGTTTAAGTGCATAAGGTAATTTTGAAATAAACAATGCAAACAACCAGAACGAAATCGACCCAATACGGCCGTAGTACGTTAAATCGTTATCATGTCTTTAATACACTGCACGGAGGTTACACACAAAGTTATCCGCTCAAAGATTGGATACGACAGATTAACCTATACTGAAGCACAGATTGGACTCGTGATTGCTTGGTACAACGTAATCTGGCGGATCTGTGTAATTTTAAAGGCTTAGAGGCTACTGTCTTGTATTGGAAACAAATGTATCGCGAGTAGTGGATTGGGGTGACTGAATTCAAATAAGAATACAACTGACTGTATACACAGGTAATGTGTTGTAAGGGCTACTGAAGTAAAACTATACACTTGATTTATTTTGTACTAGGGGAGACCCTGCTTGCTCCTTCCTCCGATGGAACCTTCTAAAAACATATGTTGTTTTATTTATGTAATAAAGATGTAGGATTAAT
>JAGFPH010009180.1:22394-33392 GCA_018207615.1 Philaenus spumarius
ATACAAATTAGTCCAAATTACCTTTATGTATTGATTGATAGCTTTTACCATTAATATTTCAACATTCTTTAAAGGAAAATACATTGGCGAAAGAAATACACTTTTATATAAAAATACAAATGAAATATAATAACAAGTTAATAACATAAACAGTTTACATAACAAAACAAAAAATTCTTTAAACCAAAACTTAAATTCTTTTCCTTTACAAATAAAAAATACACTTTAAAAATAAAGCAATTAAAAATTCCTAACAAGTAGTTTATTAGGAAACTGTATTATTATTTAATAGATAATAATAAAGAAATAAAATAATAAATAAACTGAAGTGATTAGTGTAAGATCGTAGTTTTTAGTGAGATCCTTACAACGTAAGTTAAAATAAAAATTCTTTCAAGTTTGGTAGGTTAATTAGAGCTTTTTATGTAATTATAAACAAATAAAACACTTTTATTTAGAGCTTTTTATTAGAGTTTTTGTAATCATACTTTAAGAGCATGCTTTTTATTTTGTTAAATCTGAAGTACAATTAGAAACACTGAAGCCCCAATCACAAGTACGGCGAATAACACCACACAAATAAACTGAAAAACATTTATTGATATAGTTTCCAGTATATCAGTGGTTACAGAACTCAAGTAATTTTAACATAAGACAATCTTTAAAAACATATTTACGAATTTTCCAGCTTTTATTTTTTACGGTATATTTTACGGTGCTCTACCTTGAATCGTGCTTGACACATACATGGCATTTTTTAAATAACGAATCTTAATGAACTTTTTCGGTTCGGTTGTTCTGTCTGGGACAAGTTGTCGGTCAAATGGACAATCTGTCTTAAATAAAATTGGCCATATCAAGTGTAAACTTTCACTTTGCTTCTCATGATTCCGTTGTCTTATTTACCGTATAATTAATGTACAGAGTGACAATGAAGGTCATCGTTGAAGTATTTACACAAAATTAAAAGAAATCCTTTTCAAATATGAAATCTTAATATCATTTAATTAGTAGGTAGGCCTAATATTTCCAAAGCTATTGTCAAATAAAATTTGGTGAATTTGGATAACAAAATAAAATCAGTACTAAGTATTTTATGATCAGCTTCAAAATCGTAGAAATACCAAGTAATATAAAAGCAGTATAACATATTTTCCTTGTTTACTTTTTCTTTTTAACGGTAAGTAGCATAATGCACGAAGGCAAATCGGAATCAGGTTCGGACCTGCGTAACTGTGATGGCGGTTCCCAACTGTAGCAAACTGGACGATCACGCTAACCACTGCGCCTCGCTAATCAGTCAAGACTGAAACACGTTTTATATTTTGTGAGCAAACGGTTGTAATTTGCATTTTCTCCACGACGAACATTGAGGACAGTAACATAATAATAACATAGTAACATTAAGTGTCTTCAGGAAGGAAGGAAATCTTGAGAACATTGACCTACATTCGAAGTATTTCAAGAAGAATATTTGAACCTTTTACAACACCTGATAGTTCAACTTCCTGCCGAGTAATTAGGCCCGGTACACACTTGCTGCAAATGGACGCGGGACGCTGCGTCCATTAAATTTGCGTCCATCTGTGCCTTATCTGCGTCCTATCTGCGTCCCATCTGCGTCCCATCGGCGTCTTATCTGCGTCCGTTCGGCGTCCCACGTTTATAAGCCACATTTAACTCTTTCATTTGCCACCAACCGAGATGGATCGTACACAAGCTCAAATATTAAAAAAGAATATTGTTTTTTCATACTTAGTGTACAATTACGTAAATCGTGAAAGTGCAATTAACAATAGCAAGTAATTTCACAACAACGCAAGTAGTAAGAGCAACATCCGTACAACAGCGAGAGGTGCTTGAAGGGTGCTTTTAATGTATATCTGATGGATCTAAGAGAAGATGATAACAGGTTTTTTTAATTATTTTCTAATGTCAATTCGATCCTTTAACGAAACGACGAATTGGCCGATCGAATCAGCGATGCATTACAAGGAAAAGAAACCTGCATGAGATCTCCCATACCTCCATGGAGATGCTGGCAGTGACATTGAGGTTTGTAAAATACTTTAATTTCAGATTTAGAACATATTTATTTATTTTCATTATTTTTAAAATTTACATAAACCCATCAGTACTTTGGCTATAACTCTCTGTTAATTTTTAAATAAATAATGTTATATTTAAATGTACAATAATGAAAAGTAAGAAAAGTGTAACATGATTAAAGTTAAAAAGTTTAATGTTTAAAAAAATTAGTTTAAAGTTTAAGTAAAAACTATAAAAAGTTTAAAGATCATGGAAATTTAAAAAAAATCGTCAGACATAGTATGGACGCAGAGAGGACGCGGCTGCAAGTGTGCACTGCTCGATAGGAAGTTGGGTACTGCTAGGTATCGGGGGTAGGGAAAAGTGACGCGCGTCCCACAGAAATCTGCGTCCATCTCGATGGCTATCGCAAGGGACGCTAGAGTTAGATAGGTATCGGCGTCCCGTGTGTAACGCACCATCAGTTCCTATGTACTTCTTCCTATCCGATTGAAAGGGACGCAGCGTCCCGCGTCCATTTGCAGCAAGTGTGTACCGGGCAAGGATTGGCTTAGTTGGGGGAAATCCTATTGTTTTCGACTACGATACAACTAGTCAGTTTCCTTTACACAAAATAGGGGAGGGGGGGAGGCTTAAAGACAAACAACACTAAACGACTTTGCACTTTAGTAAGGACTCTTTGAAACTGACATTTCCTCTAGTACCGGAACACAAGTAACTTAAGAAACCCATTTGACATTAATTCGATGGGCGCAAAACCCGTCTCTGACACGCAAACCAATGCTTCGAAACGTTTAGGCCTACTGAAGTTTGTAATCCGGTTGCGAAGTCGTTACATTTTACCGTGACGTGAGTCAAAACAACTGTGCTGCATGTCACATTGAACGACTACTCATCAAGGAAATAGAGGGATCCCTTTATCCTCGGCTTAACCATTCACTTGGCTTGTTGTAGTTAAGGGTAGCACGGAGTATAGTGAAGTAACCAATTTGTGTGTTAATATCTTTTACCATGGCAAAGGATTCTTTTGGTGTACGATCTTTTCTCTGCGCTCGAGGTTACCCGGCGATTACAGGTCTAGCTTTTGCACTCTGACCAAAAGGAAAATTGTGATAAAATAACCGACAAACACATAATAGATTGGTTGACGTCAACGGTATAGAACATTTTATTTTAACCATATTGTTTTTTAGCTTCCTGGATTGTGCATTTGATTTATATTAATAATAGGTTAATTACCTTATATATCATCCGTCAACAATCCAAATTTTTCCTGTGTAGGATTACCGGTTTCAACGGTATACCGTCATCTTCAGATCCTTATTAGTGTTTCTTACTTTCCGCCTGTTCTGACATCGTTCTATACACATTTGGTACATTTTGGCCAATGTTTTAAATGTGCCAAATGTGTAAAGAAGACGATGCCAGCACAGGCGGAAAGGAAGAAACACTAATAAGGATCTGAAGATGACGGTATACCGTTGAAACCGGTAATCCTGCACAGGAAAAATTTGGATTGTTGACGGATGATATATAAGGTAATTAACCTATTATTAATATAAATCATTTTATTTTAACAGGTCTTAGAACTTTAGTTAGATTTTTAGATTTTTTAAGACGTTGTTACCAGAAATGAGCAAACAAATATTGTGATAGAAATTCTTGTAGCTTTCAACATTTCTTCATATCATTTGCTTGTAAGAAAAAGAATATTTTATATTTTAAAATATAGTTTTATATCCAATGCACAGATTAGCTTGGAAATTTATTAGCAACAATGTACAACGAATAATCCCTTTCTTCTAGGCCTACAAGGTGCAAGAAGATCTCAAAGTTTATCCTATTTATTCCCATAAAGTAAACACCAAACACATTTACTTGAATTGCGCTAAGTTATAAAAATTTCAGACAAAATATTTTCAAACTAAACTTTGACAGGATTTGACAACGTCCCTACTAAATTAGCATTTTTGTTTTTGTTTCAACACCTATTTTTCTTCCAATCCTTGCATTAAGAGCTGCGGTATTCAAAAAAGGTTTCAGGCAAAAGATTTCGGTAATACTTAGAAGATTTATATCAATTTTGAGCAGGTTAGATATTTTATTAACTGAGAGAGTAATGCATTTTTTATGTGATCTCATTTTGGCCACCCCAAAGTTGTTTCATATAGTACCCTACAAATTTGACGTTTACAACAACTTTGAATTGATTTTATAATGTAGGTATTAAGGTAAATATGATTTATTTTTAATTTTAACCTCTAATTTTCCTTTCCTTGTTCTAAGCTATAAATACATTTTCGGACAAAATATTTTGGTAATATACAATATGATTTACAACCATTTTGAACTGGCCCGATATTGTGCATACTATAGCAGTGATATTTGACTCTCATTTGGAACTAAATGACAACCATACAAAAAGTACCTTTTTTTTAATTAATTATGATTATTGACACAAAACATATTAAGTTTAGCAAAAAAGGCGTGCTGAACACAAAGGAATAGTGCTTTAATAAATCAATAATTATTCAATCTCATGTTATTAGGAAAATAAATTTATCTAGTAACTGTCAGTTTCACTAATCAAGCTATCGATTCTTCTGTGATTGTATCTTTATCAAAACAAAAGTATTTATTCACTTCACGGGCTCTCGGATTAAAACGTTTTCTAGAACATCCTAAACTTCTGCAACGTTTCTATTTATTTTCCTCCGCTCTCTTTAGAACCTTTAAGCCTCGGCTACGATACGAGCGGTGAGCGGCGGGCGGTGGGCGGCGAGCGTTACTAGCAAAATTCCTGAGCGGCGGATGTGGCTACGATACAAGCGGCAACATTCCCACAGTCAACGAGATGACGTCACTCGAGGAGCTAGTGCTGACGGAAATACTTAGTGAGAGACCAGTATTTATAGAAAAATCACAATATAGGACTACTATATCTTTAACCGTAGACTTAAGTGATATTTACTTTTGTACAGAAATTCAGGTGTAACCCGGGTAGAGAGTATTTTAAAAATATATACTTCCTGTGAAAATAACAATGTTAAACAGTCCCACAATAGAAAGTTTAAATCCTTTATGAGGTTTAAAAAATAAATAAACTCTTGAACAGAATGATAATTCCAAAATTATAACCGCACAATTTAGAATCTTTTTTGTTTACAGTCGGATTTTCGTGAAATTTGGATTTTAACATAAATTCAGGTGTAACCCTGGTAGAGAGTATTTTAAAAATATATACTTCCTGTGAAAATAACAATGTTAAACAGTCCCACAATAGAAAGTTTAAATCCTTTATGAGATTTAAAAAACAAATAAACTCTTGAACAGAATGATAAATTCCAATATTATAAGGAGTAATTTTAAAATATATGTTTCCTGTGAAAATAACAATCGTATGTAGTCCCATAACAGAAAGTTTTAATCCATATGTGTTGTTTAATCCATAATTCATGGTGTTTAAAGAATAAATAAACCCTTGAACCGAATACAAAATTCCGAAAGTATACTCGCAAAAAATTAGTATCTTTTTGTTTACCGTCGGATTTTCTTGAAATTTGGACTTTAACAGAAATTCAGGTATAACCCGTGGAGGGAGTAATTTTAAAATATATGCTTCCTGTGAAAATAACAATGGTAAGTAGTCCCATAACAGAAAGTTTTAATCCATTGGTGTTGTTTATTCCATAATTCATGGTGTTTAAAGAATAAATAAATCCTTGAACCGAATACAAAATTCCGAAAGTAGCCTATACTCGCAAAAATTAGCATCTTTTTTGTTTACCGTCGGATTTTCTTGAAATTTTGTATATAAGTGGTCGTTAGTATGCCATGAACGTATACGTATAAAAAATACTTAATTTTGCCTTTTTAACCAATGTCATATGTTTGTTGAAAGTAAAGAAACCCATGAGCGTCGGGCGGCAGTCGAAAAATTATCTAACTGATAATTAGCCAAAGCACATCCGCCGCTTGTATCGTAGCCAGCCAACCGTGTTTAACAAGGAAACTCCATCAGTTAGATAATTTTCGTGCGCCGCTTGCACCTGCTACTGCCGCCCGCCGCCCACCGCCCACCGCTCGTATCCTAGCCGAGGCTTTACTGAATAACAATGTTTCGTAAATTGTTTCTAATTCTTTGTTATACGTTGCTTTGATAGCAACAATGTGTCCTATCTCGAACAGTTCTCGCCCGATAAATGTCAGGTTTAAACAACGGGCTTAGTAGATTTCACAGTTATCAGTGTATTTGTTTACTCAGCTCTTGAACACTTTTATGACCCATTATGAATTGAATTATTATTTCAGGCTAATCGCATTATTTGGCAGATAAACTAAACTCCCAGACATACCCTTATCAGAACAGGTTTAAACAAATTCTTCTCCCCTAAACATGATTGTCTCAGCGAAACTCAAAACACATAATAATTTATTGCATTACAACTTGCGACGTTGGTTTTACTAAGTCAAAAACTTGTTTTCTATATTTTATTTATTTTCAGGTTATCAGTTACTTGTGTTTTTATAATTCAGATTCGTTTCTAAAACATAAAATCACAAAACAATACCCCTGCACCAACCTTGGATTGCATTTTTCGTGGATCTAAGGCGAAATACACCGATGGACGGTCATCACCTGCAATCAACCTTTTCTAAACATAAAAACGTCCATGGACTTCGCCCGAATTCAAATTGGGAACCTTGAGCTTTGGAACCAACCTCCAATATAGCTACAGAAAAAAATTAAACATCGGCTTTTTTTTAGAAAATAATATACGTTTTGAATCTCATTCAAACTGTAAATATTAATATACTTATTTATTGAATCATTTAATAATTCAGTATTGTAAGAATTTAGAGTTTTGTAACTCAGTGGAACATTAATTTACAGGTTAAGTAAGCTGAGGTCATAAATAGCACTATTTTCTGAAGGTTTCTCTTGTCTTTTTTAACTGATCGTTAACTACTGATGGACGCAGTCTGCTCTTTGTAATCTACAAATAAACCCTATTACAATTTCTCTTCAATCCCTTGAGAATTGATGTTAGGACGAAATTATAGAATATATTGCTTCTTACATACTTAGGAAAGCGTTGGTAATAAGGGCTCAGCCAAATATGTTTTATTTTAAGACAAGACATATACAAATTTGTTTTATATATTAACCGCCCAAAATGTTGCACCATTTTAATGACCAGTTTGTTATAAAGCAAAAAAAATTCTTTTCTGAATGTATAATATTTGCTCAGATAATTAACTATATTTGCACTGTAACGAAATTTAATAAATAATTTAGTATTTTACATACACAAATATTTTTTAAACATTTTTCATTTTACAAATTTATTATTTTTAATTTTAATAAAATTGTAAGATTATTCAAAGCCAAGACGGTAAATAGTATTAAATGTCAAAATACAATTACAGTATAGCAAGAGTTGTGACAAGAGTTGAAATAAACCAGCATGACTTAGGCCTATCACTCCTACTAGGTACAAATTATTTCAAAGTATGAAGTCATTCACTCAGAAAGCCACAATGAGCGTTTACAAGATTGTGTTAGAGTAAAACGGTGTGACAACACTGAGAATCTTCCTTTACCTGACGTATGTATTTTTAATGGAAAAATTTCATTTTTCTAAACTAAATGTACAGGTTTCTGTGAAACTTTCTTTGTAAGTTTCAGTGTTTTAGTTCTCAAATTTGAGGCCATACTATTATATTTGTAATGCAAATTAATTAAATGCACAGTTTTCACTCAACTTCCATTCAATGTAAATATTTCTAAAGTCCTTCTTAAAATGTACGAATATGTTGGATTTTAATATATCCAATATATTAATATTTTTTTTAATTAAAAAAATGTATTCATATTTTTTTTTACAGTTATAATATAGGTCAAGTTTATTATGTTTTCTTTACTGTCGTACTCTGTGACGTTCTGTACCAATAACTACAGCCGAGGAGCCGAGTCACGTTTATTGGAGTAAACATTTACAATTAGAACAAATAAACACATAATACTTGGTGAATTTATGTTTTCAAAATATTTAAGTCCAAATCTAGGTCACTCAAAACCACGAATGTTTCCTAAAATATCCGCGACCACTATCGTCTTTAATTCAGTAAACAAAATGTTTTATTCTCAGCCAATTTGTATAAAAATAGATTTAGGTGGTTCTGAGAAAACTTGTGCGTTTTGTTAGTGACCAAAATATCGGTATTTATTAAACGGATATATACTATAAATAAATGAAACACATGTTTACGTCTATAGGCCTAGTAATATATTACAAAGCGTAATCTTTAGGCCTAGGTATGCGAATGTATTACTGAACCTATTTATTATTATTTTAAACTTTCAGTGATGGGAAATTTAGAAATGAATGAATAATGCACTCATTAGTTTTGTTTAGAAAAAGTAGCCTAATTATAATAGAAATAAACATATCTTACAGGAGAGTATGTACACTTTTAGTTGAATTTGCTATTATGAGTGGGGGTTGTCTATTAATATACACACAGCTAACTGGGTCCATACATTTAACTTAATAGAAACATAGTCGAAAACATTTTAAAAATTTGCTGCCATTGTAAGGTACTCCTAGCTGTTTGTTTTAACCTATAACCTAAAAATCCCTCTGAATTAAATGTTCGGACCATAATGTAAAATGTTCGTAAATAAATTATGTGAATGTATTATGTTTAGTGTTTGAAGGAAGTGAAGGAATTGTAGATAGATTATGTAATATTATAAAAGGAATATATTTATGCCTATGATAGTTAACCTTTCTGAGAGAAAAATACATAATGAAATACTATTATTTTGGGCTCTTTTGCAACCTATACCGTGCTCAAAATATACACAAGAGCTCTTTAAAAACTTTTTTTAACTTCCCGCTAAGAAAGTTGAAAATTTTCTAAAATCGGGAAGTTATTGGTTTCACCCCGTTTTTCGAAAATCGAGTATTCGTCAGATCTCGACGTTTTGAGGTCCTAGGAATCTTCCCTGACCACTCCCGAGAGGGTGTCACCCTGTCTGTAAGTATGTGACCCGCTTATAACTTTTGAACGGCTTAACCGATTGGATCCTACCAAACGGCGTTCTAAAGAGTTCCACCAAACTTAGATTTCCTGAAAATTTCAACTAATTCGGACCGGTAAGTTCTGAGAAATTTCGAAAAAACTAAGAAATAATTTTTTTTCAAATCAGGTATTTTTAATAACTTTTAAACGGCTTTACCGATCAATTCCAAAATCTAATCAGCTTTTAACCTTGAAAAGCGACGTCGATCGCTACCAGTCCGGTCAAAACCGGTTAATTCGTTCGTGAGATATCGTGAACGAAATAAAATTAAAAAAAGTGTTTTTCTCAATTTCTCCGAAATGTTTCATCAGAAAAATTTTTGTTGTCGATTCTTTCCCTTTTTTGGGAATTTTGGATTTTTTTTGGGGGTCCTAACCTAACCTAACATTTTTCGGATTTTTTTTTAAAGATTTTTGATTTTTTGGATTTTCGGATTTTTTAAGATTTTTGATTTTTGGGAATTTTTGAAGATTTTGGGAATTTTGGATTTTTGATTTTGGGGAATTTTGGGCCGCCATCTTTTTTTTGGCAGCCATCTTGTTTTGTAATAATTAATATTTAATTTAATTTAATTATTTGCTTTGAAAAAAGTTTGGGTGTCTCCGAGAGTCGAACCGGGTTCACAACGTTAGCGGTTAGGCTACGTCGACTCTGTTAAGAAGGAACTATCTTGTGAAGTAAATATGTTTAACATCCGTCATCAACCTTGTATCAGATACAAGGTGTTATAGTGTCGTTGGAATATGGTATAAATTGCATTATAACAACCCGAACATTACCGATCGTTCCCGAGTAAATCCGAATCGGACTTAGAAGAAATTAAGAGCTTTAAATGGTATAGTGTCGTTGGGATATAATATAAATTGCATTATATAATCCCGAACATTACCGATTGTCCCCGAATCCAACAGAATCGGACTTAGAAGAAATTAGGAGCTTTAAATGTTATAGTACCCTTGTAATATAGTATACATTGCATTATATAATCCCGAACATTACCGATCGGTTTCTACTATTAAAATTGAAAACTTTTTATATATTAATATAAAAATATAAATTATAAGTAATATTTTAATATAATAAAAAATTTCAACTGCTTTGTAATTAAACTTAGCGGGAAGTTACAGGGATGGCCTTTAGGGTCAACCGTTTTCCAATTTTTTTTTTAATAAATTGTTTTTCTAAGTATAAAATATAATCTAAGTTTAATTATTTCGCTTGCAAATGTTAGAACGAAGTAAGTATGGGAGTTTGGGATTGAAGCTCGCATGACTCCTTATCATTTTGGTACTAGTGTTTACTTTTCTACAAAGAGACTCAAACTTAAGTTAATTTAGTTTCTTTTAAATTGAATAAGGAATAGAACCAAATTACTTGGATTTTCATAAAGCTCTTGTGTAGCAGATTGTTTTAATATGAAAGAAAACACAATTTCTTAGAAAGTGTAATGTTTATTTCTAAAAATAAAACATGGTTTAAATAAATAGGTGTCGTTTTTCAGCTGTTCCTGAATAGTTAAATTATTCTTTTTTTAAAATAAATACTACCAATTCTGAGAGAAATGAGTCTTACTCAAATTCCACTAAACCTGGAATATTGATTTTATTACTTCCCTATCTTAATACACCCAATTTAGTTGCCTTTCTTGACACTCAGACATTCTCTCTCTACATTACCTTTGTAATATGGAGTACTGGATAGTTTGCACATAAAAAACTAAGTAAGGTATTTTTTATCCTTTAAAACGTTTGTTTCTATGTCAGTTGACTACAATATGCAATCTATTGTACATTTTGGTTCGTTTTAGATGTTGTGCTAATATCCCGTGCCTAAGTTTACTGCTAAGTTCTCAGTGAGAT